>WSTG01000102.1:0-25817 GCA_019616325.1 Ceratobasidium sp. 394 | reverse complement strand
CCCCGCCCCCCCCCCCCCGCCCCGCCCGCCCCCCCCCCCCCGCCCCCCGCCGCCCCGCCCCCGCCCGGGCCGGGAGCGTTAGAGCACTGGCATGACCTTTTTTCTACTGCCACTGTCAATTGTTGTGCATATTCTTGTGTCCTGCTCTCACAGGTGCCATAATGCTGGCCATGACATTGCACAACGTCGATCCCTTTTGACAGGGATCAGCTTTCGCTTTGTTCATTTCACTGCCTTCAAGCGCACATATGCATGGCGCGCACAGATCCTACGTATGTTGATAAGGGAGGACTAATATAACTGTCATAATTGTCCCACTCCTCCGACGGCCAGTGATCCATATAATATTCCCTGTTGTAGGTGTTAGAAATATTGGGTACTAAATTGGAGAAGTAACTCATTCGAGTCGGTTGAGCATGCCGATTGATACTTAGCTGTCCGGCAAGGTGTAGGAGATTGATTGGGGTATAGAAGTCGCAGTCTCATACTGCACGGAAACGCTGCTCATCGAAGTGGATGTTCGCGCCCAAACATGCTGAAGAAGGTTTAACGAATCGAGATCAGTGATTCGACGCTGTTGTTCTACCCAACCAGGGAACTCTGGCAACCTTGGAACCCAGTAATGAGTCTAGTGGGGACAATGCAGCGAATCTTACATCCAACCAAGACCGCAAACCGTCGGGCGGCCCCGATCACTCAGAGAACTATAGAGACTTGAAAGGTGGGGCTGCGGGTACGGCGGTCTGGGTCGTTCACTGACGCGAACCATCAGTAATTAAATAATAATAATAAAACATGAGTATGTACCTGGCACTGCCTCGGGTACATCTATGCAAGAAGTAGAAGTGAGTACATTGAATTGGATGAGGGATAAAATAGACTTACCAGAATGATGCTCATCCTGTTGGCGCGATTGGTGAGCCCAAAACGTGAGAAATTCTTCCAAAAGCGCTTTGTCTGCACCAAAGGCAGCAAAAATTGCAGCTTTTCCATTCTGGGATAAGTGGTTAGCTCACATTTCGCCTCCAAATGAAGATTACTTACACATGACTGGAGGCAATCTGGGTGCGCGAGGAGGCAAACTGGAGTCATAAATCGTTAGCAGAATGCCTCAGAGCATTTCCAGACACTCACCGATAATTTATTTAAGTCGTATTTTGAGGGAACCAAAGTTTGGTGGCGAAGGTGGCTGTGGTTGGGAGTAAAGAGTAGAGGCGACGGGCTAGAGAGTAAATTGCAAATTGCGCGATCACGTGACCGTGCACCTACGGAACTCCTCCAAGTCCCAGCCACCCTCGTCACTATGGATTACGACTCTATCTCTGCTACTAACTCTGGTAGTGACTTGGCGCCAAAGTTCTCTGATGACAATGGCAAGATCTTATGTACTTGTGGCTGTGGAGAGCGACTCTCGGTGCGGCAAAAGAACCGATATCTGAAAAAGGCTCGACAACGTGCTAGGAAAAACAAGCCCAATTGAAATGTCTCTGAGCCTATGGATGTCGATACTGGACCTCACGGAGACTTGGATAACACGTGGGAGGAGAATGGGCTCGAGGAACACGCAGAGGATGGCCGTACGGGAGGCGCGATGGCTCGTTTGTTTGAATAAGTCACGCATGTTACTATTATTTCAGCTACTAACACGTCTACAGTTTACGTACGAGAAAGATAAAAACACGAGGCATTGGTTCTTACCCGCCAAAATGGTCTCAGCGATCGGCTACAGCCGCCTCGACTTTATCCTCGCGATCTCGCTCCCCCCCAACCCCGATTTCGGCATTGGCCAGTCCCAACTGCACATACTCACCCACTTGACCATGTGGTAGGAAGGGTCGAAACCTGCGGCAAGAAAGTTGGAGGCGAATGGGTCATCGTGGATCGTAGCGATTCGCTCTGCCCGACCGTTTTCCATCAGCCAGAGGCGGAGCTCAAGGAGGATGAGAATTAGCTGTAGCGTACGTCTAAAAATATGCCTGTAATTCATTTCGCGTGTGCTTAAATGTATTTTACATCTAACGGCACGGGCACATCTAACTCGAGAGTTCGACACCTAACCGTTAGATGTACCCGTTAGATGTGCCCGCCATCTGGCCAAACCCCTTAGATATGGACCCCCCCCCCTTAAAATTAGGTGGAGCATTTTTCACTATGAAGCATTTGTCCTCGCCGCCCGCCATGCACAATATCATGCCCACTCCCGCTGACTTTTATCCAAATTCGAGCATGTCTTTCAACTCGGGTGCTCGTACCGCCTGTCTAGCTCCACCGTGGAGCGAGTGACTCCCCCACTCCCCCGCCCACTTCGGCTGCGCCGTCCTCGTTAATGGCCTCCGACCCCATCGATCTCCATCCTCGTCTGCAGCTAAATTCGCCTATCTATCAGGATCCTGCCGGTCTCATCTGTCCCCGGTGTTCACATGTCGTCCGAATGTCGTCCTCGCCCTCACCTGCTCTCTCGACACCTGGCCTATGGCGTCGTGCGCTTCCTGATGCGTGCACACCATGTCACCCGGCACTCTCCACCTCGCCCCGTCCGTCATTGTCACCTAAACTCGCCCCGCCGACTAACGCTCGGCGTCTCGTTCTTGGCCTCCTTTGTGTGCATGCGCCACCCTCGGTAGCGGCTTGCCGGCAGTTATTTACCATCAGCGTGGGTGCAACACGCCTCCTTGCGCCATGTTGCATGGAGCGTCAGGGAAAACCCCGGGTGCAAATTTACCCAATTCGGGCAAACTGTGCCTTTTAACCGCTGTAAACCCTCCGGGGTTGATCGTTACCGGGCATTTACCCTCCGGATGGGTGAATTTCCCCCATTTACCCCCCCAACTGTCCCATTATGTTTGTGGTGGTAAGTTTGCCCTTAGTTCAGTGAGATTATGCCTAAATCACCCCCACTGGGAGTAAATCTAGGGGTGATTCCGCCAGGAGTTGTACTATACATGCCCGTATGAACTGGTGCGTTGGCCCGTTTATATATGCAGGGTGCACAACGGTTGCAGGACAGGACATGAAGAAATTAGACTTTACAGACTAAATACAGCTAGGCAGGGCGAGTTGCGCAGCCTTTGCGACGCGGGAGTTACAGTCAGTCAATGGGTTGTTGGTCGGCACAAGGGCATTCACCTGGTACCTAAGCCGAGTAGAGTTAGTTTTGCAAAGAATGTGAGCGTGTTCGGGTTTGGGTTGGTGGCAGATGGGGTTTCGGAGCTGGGATGCACGGAACGATGAACGTGCACTTCGAGGTGTGGCAGGAGGCGGTGCGGGGGTCGGGGAGGGCACAATACAAGCCCATTGTGCTCAGCGTGTGCAAACGCGTGATCAAGTTCGTTGCTCACCACTTTTTCATGGGTGGGTGGTTCCGCTCGGTTGTGAGGGCGGTAGACAGTGCACAAGGTGGCCATGAAGTCGAAAATTGGATCGGCGGACCGGCGTAGGGAGCGCGTGGTTGTTAGGTCGCAAAACATGGCCAGTCAAGCTGTACGCAGTCGTTTAGTAGCAAATCAAGGGTTGGGTGTTGCAGTTGAGCGCAGTTAAGGCGCGGGAGGACCGTGCAGTGGGTCGTGCGGTGGGTCGTGCGGTGGGTCGTGCGGTGGTTTGGCCCTGAGCCAGGCAGTGCAGCTGGGTAGGCGGGTAGTGGAGGGGTCAACTCGGGGCTGGGCGAGTTGCTCGAACGCGCACTGGGCGGCGACACGGACAGACAACGTTGGCAAGGGGGTTGTGAGCGTGCAGGGCAAGGCCACAGCGCCGACAAGCTGGGGATGGCGAGGCAGGGATATGGCGTGCGGACAGAAGCGTGGCGAGGATGAGGTAGAGGCTTTGGCGGGGTCGTCATAGTACGGATACTCTAGCGACGGCGATCAGCAACATTGAACTTAGCAGTCGTTGGACGTACACTCGGTGTCGACGCGGACATATCCGACGTCATACCAGCTTGCAGATAGAGGCCGCAAGTCTGAGGTGGTGATACCAAGACGAGCACCTGCGTGGGGACGGGGCTCAAATCGCCAGAGTGGTTTTTTGCGCCGCTGGTCGGGGTGTCGCAACCGTGATCATAGATGACCATGACTGTAGCGCTGAGCGGACAAGTGGCAACTACCGGAGTTGGGGCGAGTTTAACCTGCGACACACCTGCGAAAACCGGCTTGACAACAACTCCGGTTCCGATCGGAAGTCGGCGTTTACTCGTATTTAGTGGCACCCACCTCGCTGCAAGTCCGTAACCGTTCGACCACCTCCTCTGTTCTCACCTCGGCGCAGAGCTCGTCAGGGCCATGTTGTCGTTTACTAACGTATGGAAGGTGAGTCGGCGCCGTATCCTCAATTCTACAGCTTACCACCTCACCCTCAATTGTGCTCCTGACCTGCACGGGCTTGCAGCCACGAGAACGACCGCCTCCACCTCGACACAACGCGTGGCTCCTGCTGCCCAGATCGCAAACCAGGCCGACAACACGTAAACCACGTCTGCGCGGTCATGATGTGGGTGGTTGACACCCACTAACTGGCCAACACCAACCATCGGCCTCGCATAGTCGAGTCAGACGAAAAAATAGGTGCGTTCGTTTCTATGATTCAGCGACGCGCTCACTGTTTTGCAGCGACCACGTAGACAACGCGCAGCCTTGGCCAGACACTACGGCCGCGTTATGTAAGCCCTAGTCCAGTCTGTCATGCCCGCCGCTTACTGCTTCTCGCCCGTGTGGGCTTGCCCACCCTCCGGTGCTTATAATTGCTCTTGCCTTGACAGCCCCGAGTTCGAACGTGCGTTTTTTTGCTTACACAGATGCTCACCCCTGTCACCTTCTACTCTCTAGTGTTAGGCCCACCCATGCTTGCACCCTTCTTTGATGATCTCACGTACTGTACTTGGTCCTCGAGTCATGCTCATGTAATTACGTTGAAATATATGCTGTTATTTACAACCACGATTGTCAGGAGGCATCCCAAGGGAGAACGGAAGAACAGAATTTTACTCATTGTCATCCCGCGCGTGTAATTAACCCCAACTCTGCCAGATCCACCGTGACTCACGAGTGGTCACTAGGTTAATCTCAGGGCGCTTATGTGCCCTCCCGAGGAGTTCCGAGCTCTCGGGAGCCCCGGAGGCCGGGGGCTCATCAGTGATCCAGAGCGATCACGAGGTCACATGAGCACCCTAAGATTACCCCAAAATAGTGACCACTCATGAGCGCCCATGAGTCACGGTCGGTTTGGCAGAGGAGGGTATGGAGCACTATGGGGCGCTATGCGATGCTATGGTTGCGCTACATAACGCCCATAGCGCTCCATAGCTTTGCAGGTTTTCCTGACGGGGATATCCGGGGGGTGGGGCAATTGTGAATGGGCGGCACTTCCCTTATAAGGTGGTCATTTAGACTTCCATCGATGATCGATTTGACGAAGTATGCAACACGAAGAGGAGCTTTTTGCACCCACCCATCTCAGAGATAGTTCATTTACAATGCCCTCCCATTCGATCAAAACGCCGGTACTGCAGCTGCCCGAAGTCTTGGATGCTACTCTCCGGTTTCTGGCAATTGGAGATTTGGTCCCAGCGATGCGCGTCAACCATCAGTTTTTTTCCCAAGCAGCACGCAACCTCTGGAAGACTATCCCCCATCTGGAGATTCTCTTACGACTGCTGGTAAACATAGACCCGCCAGTTCCATCTGGGCACGGCATCCCGATTCAGGCATGTGAACGTATCAGCCAAGGCGCTCTGTTCTGACACAAAAATGTTTATCTCCACTAGATTTCTCATACGGTCTTTGCTGAAGCAAGTCCGGCTCAATGGGTCCGGTTTAACGTATATGCGCCATTGATCCATACCCTTGACGTGTACGGCGGCCTCGACAACGAATTTTATTGGCAGTGGCAGCGTGGCCTGTCGTTCGTAGGGCATATCGGCAACTTCCCTCGTTTCAAGCTGTCAAACCTTTGTCAAATCGTCGTCAAGTCGCACTTCAAAGTGCCTTGTACGGTGTTGCATAGCGTCCTGTGTCTTGTGTACGGCCCTTCGTGTACGTCGCTCGAGCTCCAGGGTAATTTCTATGGCTCCGAGCATGATGACGGCAGGTCAATCGACCTATCCCAAGCCTTGGATGCGATATGGGGCAATCGTCTGCTGCAGAGGTTGGTGCTTTTGGTCCCAATCCCAATGGAAGCGGCGGGGTGGTCAAATCTGACTACAGGGCTCGATAATACTCCGTCTTTGACCAGCCTCAAACTTGACGTTTCCATGCTCGAGAACGATTCATTCGCTGCGGTTGGTCGGCTACCCCTCTTGCAAACTTTATTTCTGGTACATCAAGAATTGACAACGTTCGACGTCAACCTAGCACACGTGCTGCAACCTCCGGATGGCTCCTTCACCGCACTCAAACATCTAGGGATTTACGGGAGATGGTCATTGACCGCGCTCATCTCGCTCATGAACTTGACACCGCTTTTTACTTGCCTCGAGTCTATCGACCTGAACATCCACCAACGCGGTAACATGACTGCCTTATTTAGCAGCTTGCAAGATTGTGCCCCATACCTCAGAAAGCTCCAATTTAGTTTTGGGGTGAAGTTCCAAGTTGGGGCTCTCGAACTTGAACCACTCACGCATTTGCCGTTGGATCAGATCTTCCTCGGGGAAGTACAGTTGCGCGACGAGGAAGATCTTTGCCCACTCCTGCGGCCTGTTCGGGCATGGCAAACTTCCCTTACTTGTTTTCGAATGCCAAGCCACATCATTTCGGCAGCCGAGCTGCGTATCCTAGCAGGTTTCTCGTCTCTTCGGGTGCTCGTTGTTGCCTTGGGTTTGGGGGATCTTGAGGAGGAGTTCCCGGCTACCTCATGGGATCTTCCACCAATTGGGCAGCAGGTACTGCGCCTGGAGAACTCCTACAGGTTCGGGTGGGGAAGTAATCAAACACCCGAAAGGGTGGCGCGGTGTGTTCCCGTCCTTTACCAGTTTAAGTATTGTTGAAGCTAACCATTTAATTATTATCAACCGCCAGATTCTTGTTGTATTGCTGGAGGAATGTGGAGCTAGTCATCGAAGAAGTTGATAAGTCTAAGGCGCCTGTGGTATCTCCACCTAATTATCGTGGAAAGATCCGTCGCTTGTTCCATGCCCTTGCAGAGATGAAGTCGGATATGAATGGGGATACTTAAGTCTTGCAGCACCTGTACGCACAATCCAAGTGGCTCATTGAACATGAATGCATGCACATGTAGTACCGTAGCATTCCAGGGGCCCTGCAACTACAGTACTAGGTAATACCCAAAAGGTTTTACCGATATTTCCTCAATTTTTTGTAATAAGTGTCAGCTAGGTACTAGTAGTAATATCCACCTTGCTGCGAGTCCGGCAAGCATTCAACCACTTCTCTTTTCTCACCAGAACGTAGAGCTTGTCACGACTGTGTTGTCGGCTACTAACATCAGGACGGTGAGCCGACGGCGTATCCTCAGTTCTCAGCTGACCAGCTCACTCGTAATCGTACTCGAGGCCACAGGCTTACAGCTACGACAACAACAACCGCCACCTCCCTTGACACAACGCACAAGAATTTACTCACCGAGGATGCAAATTTACATTGTGAGTGGTAAATTTGACCCATACGAGGTCAAATAATTGCCCCTAACGTCAGGAAAACCTGCAAAGCTATGGAGCGCTATGGGCGCTTAGTATGTAGCACAATTATAGCATCGCGTAGCGTTCCATAGCGCTCCATGCCCTCGCGGGGTTTCCTGACGAAACCGGGGGGGGGGGGAGCAAACTGGGTAAATCGGTAATATCACATAATTTGAACTGGGGGGGGGGGGGTTCCTAACGCTTGACGGTCGGAAAACGGGCTTCGCAGGGGTGTAGTCGCGCCAGAGTAGTAGAACTGACTCAGAATAGCGGCCGAGTACAGCTGAATGAAGGTTGCAGAACCGAACGGGAGCCGCGCTGGCTGACAAGCGCTCAGGGGGCTCGTGGTGCCCCTGTGCCGAGGTATTCATTTCAATAGCCTCGATGGCTTCGATGCGTTCATTAGGATGAGGGCTCAATTGCCTGATGTATTCCGATCCTCCACCACATCCACTGTGACTCAGGAGCGGTCACCATTTAAGGTTTATAATCTCAGGGCGCTTATATGGCTTCCCGAGGGGTTCCGAGCTTCTCGGGAGCCTCAGAGACCTGGAGCTTGTGAGAGATCCAGAGCAATCACGAGGCCGCATGAGCCCCTGAGATTACCCCCTAGTAGTGACCAACCAACCACTCATGAGCCACGGTCGGTTTGGGAGAGGACAGGTGTACCGAGCTCTCGCCACCATACTCATGATATAGGCCAGCCTTCGATCGTGTGCGCTTGGTTCCAAGTGCTCCTATACAATAGTGCTCACATGAATTACGGTGCACAGCATAATCATTGCAACACGTGATTGAAATATGAATTAGCACACCTCGAGCTACAACGACGGGGAAATTTGAACATATAGCGATGCGAATACATATTAGACGGTGGGAGGAGTGATTCGCAAAAACAAGTAGAAAAATCGATAAGTGGGAAGCTGAGAAACAAAAGAAACAAACGTCGGGCTGTTGCAATGATTTTGCATGATGTAAGCAGACCTGGTTGCCTGCTCCTTGCCGCGTCGACCACTAGCCTGACCACCAGCGATCCTGACTCTTCTTTGCCACTATGGTGGCTGCTGTGTCTCCCTCTACACGAGCATATATTATTCTTTTGAAACAGAAGGGGCTCTCCGACCGAGATGTGGCCAATAGACTGGGAAAGGTCCACTACAGCACCGTCAGTCGGATCTGGTCGGGCTTCTTGTGTGGTGATGATATTTTTACTCCAAAACATCCTCCTGGTCGCCCACCCAAGCTGAGCTCATCTGAGGGTCGCTGGGCAGCTTTGCTGATCTCTCGTGGTGTTTCCAAGACTGCAGCAGAGCTTCAGAGGGATTTTTTCCCTGGTGTTAGCGTTGATACAGTCCGACGGCGGTTGCGAGAGCTAGGATTCCGGGTCTATCGGCGACGCCGGGTGCCCTTCCTTGATCGCAAAAAGCGACGGCGCCGGTTGGGGTGGGGACGCAAGCATTTGGCATGGGACACAGTTGATTGGGCTAAGGTGATTTTTTCCGACGAGTCAAAATACGTGGTTTTTGGGGTCGGAGGGCCAGACATTTATTATAAGAAGGTCGGGGCCCCTACAAAGCCAGAGCATGTAAAACAGGTGGTTAAACATGGTGGTGGCCATGTTATGGTTTGGGGGTATATCACCCGGCAGGGTGTTGGTCGACTGCACCTTATTGAGGGCACGATGAACGCGGCCAAGTACACGGAAATCCTCTCCACATCATTCTTCCGGCCTCTCCTTCGATCCCGCACTCGTCCATCATCCATTATTTTCCAGCACGACAACGATCCCAAACATACAGCGCGAGCTACACAGAAATGGCTCCTTGATCGCCACCTTAAAGTCCTTCCCTGGCCCGCCAGCAGCCCAGATATGAACCCAATAGAGCACGTATGGTCTTACCTGGATGCTAGGGTTCGTGCACGGCCACTCCTTCCCGCCAATCGACAAGAACTATGGGAGGCCCTCCAGGAGGAGTGGTACAAGATACCCTCAAGCTACATTGAAAAACTCTACAACTCAATGCCCCAACGTGTTAAGGCACTTGTGAAGGCCAAGGGGGGACACACTAAATATTAGTATAGCAGCTGGCTGGTGAGTGTCTTGGTCTCGGTGTGCAACGGTTGAGTTGGGTGTGCTTACATCATGCAAAATCATTGCAACAGCCCGACGTTTGTTTCTTTTGTTTCTCAGCTTCCCACTTATCGATTTTTCTACTTGTTTTTGCGAATCACTCCTCCCACCGTCTAATATGTATTCGCATCGCTATATGTTCAAATTTCCCCGTCGTTGTAGCTCGAGGTGTGCTAATTCATATTTCAATCACGTGTTGCAATGATTATGCTGTGCACTGTAATTACTGCCGTAATGCGCTTAGCGACTGTTTCTGAGTCGTAGCGAATTCTGCTGAACTTACATGGATCTGTCAGGCAAAGTCCTGCAGTTTTATAATACAGGGCTGATAATACTTCCCATCTTATCGAGTATTACAGACCATATTTTCAGGCATACTTCTGTTCAAGAATTGAATGGTCGTTGCCACAGTACAGTCATGCCTTCCCCATACTATCGAAGAAACTTTCGTTTTAGTATCAACACAGCTATGTATGCATTCGCTCATATTATCTAAATTGCCCTGGTACTCATTCCACACATACAACCCGCCTAGACGAGATCTGGGTCCATGAGGTAAGGAGCGAGGGATTTATAAAAACGGAGGGGATTAAGGTTTCACCAAACAAGAGAATATATGCAGACAGAGGCGTGAATTCGCACAAGCTGAGACGTAATGCACTAATCTTTCTTCCCACTCTGCTTTCCGCGTGTATGTAGCACTGAGAGATCGAGGTTGACGGTACGACCTGTGCCAGGCTTTGCGTTTCGGGGAGGACTCCTCATACGTACCAAGCTCCCGGACGCAGGTCGGGCAGAGGTACCTATTGTCACAGCCTTCCCCTTCCCATTTGACCCACTACTCTGCCCGAGGTTTTTCTTAAATTGACCGGGGGCCTGCTTCGACAGGCCTGTGGCAGAAACACTTTGGTCCATGGGGGAACCCACGGTTGGCACGGCAGGAAGTCCAATACCGGATCGTGACGGTTCTCCAAAGCGGCTCGACGGTTCTTTTGCTTGCGACATGGTAGGGGCTGTACTGCCTGTCGGGCGACTATGCAGGACGATGGGCCTTTTCGACAAAACCGGGGTCTTGCTTATGACTGGCCGCTTGATCAACGGAGAAGGCTGGAGCTGTGCTGCAATATGTTTACCCGACTGCTGAGACCCAGATGTTTCGACACCTTTTTGATAAAACGTTTGGGGTTTGCCAATGTCTTGCACACGGCTGTCTGTCCGGTCATCCCGTTTGTCTATGGTTGACCCCGTATTGGCGATAACGGCGAGAGTTGGATCGGCATTGGGACCGCGGGCGGGTAGAGAGGAGCCGGTTTTGCCCAGCTCATCCATATCACTGAGGAGATCTTTTGTTGGGGGGACAGAATTTGAGGGCATTAGTATCAGCAAGCTAGCCAGCTATGTACCTACTCACCTCGCATAAAGGCATCCTCACATTGAACCGACGTCGTGGGTACAGCTTTCGAAGGGTAAGAGCAGCTAGTCTCTGCGTCGGAGGAAGCAATAGATGGATTCGACATCTCGTGGGGCGAGCTTGTTGTCGTCATAAATCCCTCGGAGCATCCATGACTCGTGGCGGCATGGAGCAAAACAGCTTGCTCCACAGCGTGCGGTACACGGTTCAAACCGCTCTCCACAGGTTTTGTGGGCATAGCTGCCACATCAACGTCGTATAGGACCTCCTGGATAGGTGTGTCGGACGAGATAGAGGGCAGATCCGGAATAGCATCGTCAGGTTTATCGGCTTCCCCTTGATTTTTGGCAATAAAGGTCTCGACGGGTGTGTAGAGAAGAGAAGAGCCAGCGTCGGTGTCGCATGGGCGTGGGGAGGTGCTTCTCTGGGGAATAGAGGCTTTGCTTGCTCCAGGTAGTGGGTCGTTTATCTGTGGCCGTTCGGTCGATGCTTCATCCATAATGGTTGTCACAGCCTGCGCCATTGAGCTTGGACTCGGAAATGCATCCGGCTTGCGAGCTATAGTGATCCTTTCTGCAAGGGGCGCGATGTCTTCGGTTGTGTTCTTCTCCACCGACCCATCCAGCTGTGTCGACGTCCTCGCCTTCTTCCTTTTCCCTGACGAAGTTTCGGCCTTCCGTTTACTTCCACTCTTCACTCCGTTTTCTAAAGAACTGTCCTCTGGGGAGTTGGCCGCCTTCAGAGCACGACCACGGGCATGAGACTTTGTCTTCAAGGTAGGAGCCTCGTCCTCGGTATCGTCGTGTTGGGTCTGCGAATCCCGGTCGGATGATTCAAAGAGCTTAGAGATTAGCTCATCCCGTCGGAGAAAATACTCCCACATCAACAACTTCCCGTTCGCATATCCGCATAACATCTCGTCGACGGTATCGGGGACGATGATGTGATAAACGTGGACAATTCGTGTTTGCCCTTGCCGCCAGCACCGCCCGATAGTCTGCATTGTCTCCAGTCCCGACCATAAGCCGCTCTAGCAAGAAGTTCAGAGGAGTTGTGTTTAACTGGGAATGGGGGAGTACATACCACAAAAATAACCACAGAAGCCATGGTCAGGTTCAGCCCAGTTGTACCCACATTGCTTATCAGCATGACCCTTACGTCTTCATCCTTCTCAAATTGGGCAACCACCTGCTCGCGAACCCGAGTCGACATGTTTCCATCATATACTAAGCACCGCCGACCCTTCAACGATAGTACCTGATCATAGGTAGCGTTAGTGCAACTCTATTAATTAAATAAAGCTAGACTGCTGAAGCCTGAGACAAAGCAATGCTTCACGGAGGAATGGGAGAAAAGCGGACAGAGAGCAGCGGGTGAGATAACCGGTACGTCAGAGGACAATCACGGTGGCCGGGGTGAAAGGTAGCTCGGCTAGAGATGTATGATCTTGAATCGGTGGGAGCTTACCGTCTTGATAATATCACGGTGAACTTCATACATGATGAACATAAGGACTTTCCGCGGTTTCTCGGATGGGTCGTTTCCACTTCTTGACGCATGTGCTTCCTCCTTTTGCAGATCCCGAGTGCCATCACGCTTGAAATACAGGGGGCACGCGTTTGGGTCATCATAGTGCTCGATGATTCCTAGTGCTCCCATTATCTTTGACGAGGCCAGTTGAGGTAGGTCATCTGCCGTCCAATTTTTCCAGAAATCTTCGCTCCCGTGATTCGAGGCAGACTTTGCAAGCCTACTATGGAACAGAACCGACTTGTGGTCCATAAGAAAATTCTAGATAATGCCCACAGCGATGTAATCGCCATTAGTACTCCAAGCCGATTCTTATAGTGGGTTTTGGCCTTACCTTCCAGACGAGGAGCCTAATCTCACGACCACCCCTGCCATTCAATCAAGCAAAGATCAGTACTCGGGACTGAACGAGAGTAGGGGAAAGCGATAAAATCGATTGAGGGCCGGTTACCCACTCTTGGTCACGGTTGCTTATCATTTCCTCAAAAAGCTCCTTTATCGCCTGTGATTCGTCTTCTCGTAAACGTATCCATACCACGGATTCAACGTAGGGGTTGAGGTTGAGCACAGTCTTGCCGTTGGGGTCTCGCGATGCGCCGGTTCGACGAATGACAATTGGCAGAAGTAACGACCTGAGCTTATCGATCGCTACTTGATTGATGTAGTAGTTTCGATAACCTTGAGAATCCTGGTTTGCCATGTATTCGCCCACCATTTGACGCTGGGTGTCGACGTTCTGTTCCTCTTCGTCCGCCTCTGTGGCGCCAACCATGTGGCTTGATAGTCTGCTTGATATTCCTGCGATGAGTTTGTCACCTCCCTCCTTCCATTCCTTTGCACGTTGCCGCTCCAGCCTCAGCATATCCATCCCGAGATCGTATCCTTCATCGCCAATCATAGGCTTATATCGAAGGAGTTTTCCTTGCGCAGCGAGATCCTGGTGCAAGTGGAAATACGGTAGCGACTCGTGAGAAATGGAACTCGTTCTGGGTTGTCAAGAGGACACACCTTGGCACTTGTGAACACAGGCGTGGCAGATGCGCCAATCCTAACGACGGATCTTGCGGCCAGAGTCATTGCACCTTGCTGAGACTTGTTCGCGTTCCGCAGGCTGTGCGACTCATCGAGCACAAAAAGTAGATAGTCGCGGCTAAAAAGTGTGAAACTCGGGTCTTTGGACGCAAGGACTCCAGGAACATCCCCCCGACATAGCATGCGCTTGCCATCTCTAGTCTCTGGGAGCTTAGGCAGAAACTCCGCGCTCTCTTGTAGAATTGTCTAGAGTAGGTTCCATATGTGCATGTCAGCTTGGTTCACCGTGGTCTACAAAAGAAAAGAGAAAAAAGAGAGATGGAGGGGAGAGAAAGAAAATGAAGAAATAGAGTGGGTTGATAACGGTTTCTATATAAATCCAGAGGGATGCATCGGTCATAGTCAGCAACAGCCCCGCCAGGGTGGCACGGCAAAATGGGATTTCCTTCTCGGCCAAGTCTCATAAGCCATCGGGAGGAAAGGGTGAAAAGGGAGCTTCTTTTTAAACCAATAAACATGAAAGCATAAATGACGTACCGACGTTGCCACGAGGATAATTGTTCGATGCGGGTGCTTAGCCTTCTCCACTGCTTTAGCATAGATCCCACCTTTTGCCCAAAATTGCTTTCGTTCCGACTGTTCGCTTGGGTATATGACCACTCGAAATGCGTTCGGGGTGGTGAACCGCATGATCTGTGAATGCCACTGCCTTATTAGAGTTCGTGGAGCGACGATGATCATGGGTAGGCGTGGTATCTTATCTCGCCCAGCGAAGAACAGGTTGCCTGAATCTATATAACACGTCCACGTTGGACACTCGGTCAGCAGCCGTATCGATAGCAAAAAGAAAATTTCGGATGAAACTGACCTGCGATCAAAGGGGGCCAGGGGGTGCTTCCAGTCTGGGTTTTGCTCGGTTGCTCTATCTCAATGAGATGTACTAGCATAGATATAGTCCCAATGATCTGCACCGTCTTTCCCAATCCGACATCGTCGCATAAGAGCGTGGGACGAGGTGGCATTGCCAGCATAGGCGTGAACATAGCTTTGATCATTGCTGCAATGCCGACCAACTGGTGCCATTTCATCTCCATCTTGTCGCTCGCAAAAGGCAAACTTTTTCCCTGCGCGAGTCCAAGTAAACTGAGTATCTCTTGGCTCGGGACATGTGCAAATTCGGCAACGCCCAAGTCTTCGTCGGTGACGCCCTCAACGAGATTGAGAGAGACCTCTCCCTTTGTGGCGGACGCCTCCTCCAGCCTGTGAGTGATTTCGGCGATCGCGTCTTCGTCGGTTGGAAAATGTAACTCGATATAAGCCTCATACGCCCTATGCATGTCCTCTTCGGTTGCCAAAGCCATATTCCTTTTCGCCTTGACCTTGGATACTACGCCCATCAAAGGTAATAATTCAACCACTAGTCGAGCGGAAGGTTTTGATTTTTTGCACTCACCGCTTCCTTCCTTGTCACGTGTATAACCGAGGTCGGCCCACAAATCCGCCAGCTTTTTGTCAAGCTCCCTGAATTCCCGGCCATCGGCCTCGCCTGTGATTTTGGCCAAGTCTCGATAGTCCCTGAGCGCGCGAGACGCTTGACGTAGGTTGCCAGGTGTGGGGTGCAGATCGGCCTCTGGCAGAGGGGGGGTGATCAGAGATCGACCAACATTTGTCGTTAGCCAAGTCCTTACATGTTGATGTGATACCTCCAGCTCACCTTTCCACGTTTCCTTATATTTATCTCTCCTCGCGTTAGCCTGCTTGAGAGCCGTATTAGTTTGCCGTCCTAATCTCTCCCACGCCCTGTGCAGAAGGGCTTTGACGATCGGCTCATATATTGGCACGATGTGCGAGAAAGCGACAGCCTCTTCCCCAAAAAGTGCTTCTGCCAACGGCACGGTGACAACTGAATCGCCAAAGTTATAGTCTGTTAAATTTGGAACCTCCAGCTCTTCCACTGGTTTGTGAGGTCCTACGGTCTATAGCAATGCAAGCAATCAACGGAATCCCATATAGAACTGCAAATGTCAAGCTCACCTCGGTCAGGTGTCGACGGTAGCGCCAAGCCTGAGCGGGCGTGCGTCCAACCCGCTCCATAATCTCAATCGTCTGGCACATCACACCATCTGGCTTGTTCAATAGTGCAAGAGAGACAGCCTTAAACTCGTTGTGTCCAGGGAGGTTGTTGCACCGTGTGGAGGCACTATCGGATGGCTCGCCACAGCTCGCTGCGCCCCTCTTCTTGCTTCGCCGTGCTTTCCCGCCGTCGAACGCTCGTTGTTGGATTGCACGTGTGCGGACTGCTTCGAGGAACTTGATGACCGGGAGTAGGCTTTCCTCGTCAAATAAATCGCGCTCGCACGGCTTTAGCGCCTCGTATGAATCGGGGTGCAATACGAGCCCATCGCTTGCTCGCACGAATTCTCTTCCGTCGCCCTCGTCCACCTGGTCGAGCTTAGGGGATAGAGGCTTCAACCCCAGAAGCTCCCGGAAGGTATTGTTAGTCCAGGGCATCATTTCGAAAACGTTCTCCATGGGCAGCTCTACATCCTTGTTGTCGAAAAATAACAACAGAACATTTGCTAACGCCGGCATCGGCATCGCGAAACAATGCACTACACGACACAGATAAGATGATTGATTCTCACGCTATGCTGTGGGTTGACCCACCTTGACGTCGGCGATATGGATCAAGCGGCAATGGGTAAGATGACGAGAAACCAGCAGCCTCGAAGTAATGTACGACCGATGCAGCGACACGAGGGAAAGTGAGGCAATAAGGCTAACCTTGTGTGACACGGGATCGACTGGGTTTTATAGGCGATAATACCTCCAACCAGCTAGCTTCAGCTTCGGAGCCCGCCCGGTCGCCCGCTCATTCCTCTCCAGGTACATCTCTTCTATTGATCACTAGACTAGGCTGGTTAAACATGACAGAGATTTACTTTGCTGCGCAAGAATCAGTGGAACCGAGGACGAGTCCATTGCGGCGCAGAACATTGTTGACGTGGCATAATTATTATCAGCAGATTGCCGAGACGTGATATTGAGTTGCCTTACTTCTAGACGCCACGTTAGCTCGGCCTATGCACTGCCTGCAACATACGATTATATCCATGGTAAGGATCTGTCAACCATTTTGTGGAAGAAGCGGGCCCCGCCTCAGGAGTGCTTACGGGACCCCGAATACTCTCGGAGATGAGCGCTTAGTAGCACTTCTGAAAATACGTTTCAGACGGAGAAGTCTTTCGACCGCCGGTGTGGCTCTATTTCCCACAAGGAAATTTGAAACAATGCTAGTACCCGTGGATTCAGCTTGTCCCCTGCCAAATCGGACACTAGTACTCGTGTGCTCGTGGCCAGCAATCAATATGCATATAACCATGCTTTTACCAGATCATGGCAGGGCACCTGCACCTGTCTACATTGGAATAACAACAACATCATGTTCAGTGCAATCTTCCTGCGTCCTGCCATACTACAGCACGAAAAACGGAGGTTCAGGAGACAAGGGAAGCGGAAAGGGCGCGGCGGAAGGAAAGAGACAATGGGAAGCGATCCAATCTCACTTGGTATGAGAGGGGTAAGTACGACTCAGCCGTGCAGCAGTGGAGTTGCACTCCGTGTGCCACATGCGTGATACTATCCACAGTCATGAAACTACGAACGCCCAGCGATCGTAACCAAAATAGCACAAACTGATCCGCCGCACCCACCTAGGAAAGAGAACCGCACCTGCACTGCAGAAACCCCGCAGCTCAGGTGCGGTTATATATGCGGAAAGGTCCGCGGGATTTGCCTGCGGATTCTTGGCAAAATCCGCAGGCGAATCCACCGGCTTTTCCGGACCTTGCGTGCGGACATTCCCCCGCTCGTGTGCGGATGTTCCCGCATTTGTATGCGGACTATCCTCTGTATGCATGCGGATTTGAATAGAAACCAATGCAATTTAATTGATATGCTATATACACACTGAACCAATACTACCAAATTCGCAGTTTGTAAGCGGTTTATCTGGATGAGAACCGCGGACAATCTGTAAGTTCAATGGCCAATCCAGGCAGCGAATCGGTACTTACTAAAGACCGGATTACTTGCCCGCCTTTCCCCCTTGCTACACTCGGTCCTACGCTCATGGTTAGTACCAAAACGTCCAACCCGTTTCGGCACTTACTTGTCCAAGCCTGACAGATTAATATAACCGACCTCGAGGCCGTCGCTGACGCCAGTCTTGGGCTAGGAGTGGCACGACCTGATGGTCGGCTCGGTTGCCAGCAAGGTCGGGAGACGCAAGCGTGGTCGGATCCCGACCGCGAGCACGGCTCTGATGGAGCGTGCTGGAAGGGGGATGATGAGAGAAAAGAGCAAGCGACGCATGACACCGGGCACCGCCGCGATACGGATGTGGCGGAACGCAAAGTGTCGCGTCGTCGCATGAGCCACACGACCGGCGCGCCGGCTATTTATGAGTTCAGTACTCGCCGTGAGCTCCCCACAAGTTATGGTCCACGGCTGTCCACTTACTTCTTTAGTCGCTGTCTTCTACCGCCTGGCCGGACTGGGGCTACTCAATGATACTCGGCGCATTGTGTTTCTAAGCATGCAAGGTTAGTCCTGAGTCCAAGCGATAGTGATTATTCACTTATCTTTTGTGCACTTTGAGGTGTGGTGGCCACATTGTGGTTGGTTTATAGGGTGGGATGAAGCAGGAGCAGGCAAGTGAGGCGGCGAAAAAGAAGAGTTGGACATAGCAGAACTAGGAACGCCGTTGTGTAACTTCTGTAGGCGCCAGGCATTGCTAATCAACGTGTTAAAATACGTCAACATAGTCAACAAGGCAACAGGAATGAGAGTTACCAAATAACACGTCGCTAATCACGTTGCATGAGAAGTGGCGGGCTGGCGGATAGAAGGTGGGAGTGTTACGAGTTAGCTATATCCCGAGCGTTGGGCGAGTGTGGACTCGCCTGGATATGGTGGAGGGCGGGGTCTATGGTCGGGGCATATGGGGCGGTCAAACACCGACTGTGGTGGTCGAGAGCAAGTTAGAGAGTAGGTTCGCAGGCTGGAAATGCTGCTGCTTAGCTAAGCGTGATCTCGGCGCTTAGCACTTGGAGACTTTTTTGCGTCGCCACATCCGCTCGCATTTACTCGCCCCGCCAAATATCTACTATTATGGCTAAATGAAAGGTCCTACGCGTGTTTAAATGCGGCGAAGAACCTACCGCTGAGACATAAAAAAACACCTTATTGTGTAGCACATTATCAATTGATCACACCAAGGACTCATACCCAGAGTTCGTGTAAACTAATATTATTCATATATATCTATGGTAGAGAAAACCACCGGACAGAAAAAGAAAACGCACGGAGGAACCGCAAGATTCAGAAGCAGGTCCACACCTTGGGTGCGGATCCCAAAATCCGCAGGTAGGGCACGTGCAGGAAAACCGCACCTGCGGTTGGTTGATATGGTACCGCAGGTCCAGCGTGCACGGGAAAACCGCACCTCGGGCGGAAAATCCGCAGCCAGAATAAAAACCCGCACGCAGAGGGTGCGGATCCGAAAACCGCAGTTGGCGGTGTGCACGGAAATCCTCACCTGGCGTGCGGCTTTCAAGGGATCCGCAGGTAGGATGCGGACTAACCGCAGGCCTCGGGTCCACAGCGCACTTTAGTCTAATCTCTTTAGCCACCCACCTTGCCTTCCATGGCCAACGTCCGTCCGCATGCAGTATGTGACAAATCATTCCCGCTTCTTTGGTATGTTTTTTCTGGCCAGCCGCATAAGCTGGACATCGCATATTATAGACGGCATAAATTGGATGTAAATATAAATTGCTGTGGCCGCCAAGCTATTTTGGCTCGGAACTGATTTAAGGTATTCAATTCTAGCACCAAACCTTTATTGTGCCATCAGCAACAAGCGCATGGCTATGCAGAGCTATGAGCGCTATATAACGGCTATATAGCACCCATAGCGCTCTATCGCCATGCACTTGTTGCTGATGGCCACCGGTGTTGCCGAATAAACATACGAAGTATGGTGAGTGGCTGCGGGCCGGCGAGACTCGTCGATCGTTGATATTTAATTGTGCACATCGTGCGACAAGGCATCGCGTGGAGCGAGATTACCGATTAATGGCGAGTCACAAACCTGACACACTCAGTACGGGTGTTGGCGGCGAGGGCAAGAACCTTAGAATTCTCTCAAATTGACTGCTTGCGAGGGTGCTTCTAGACCCCCACAAACTGACCACGAGTGCGGTCCGGTAATCCGAAGTCGTTCTCACTTGGATAATTAGTCTATAACCTTGACTTCATCCACCTGCCTACGTTTCCCGCTTCTTATCCATCTTACAGCTTTGGTTTTATTCACATTTCCAAGTCTGTACCATAAAGCTAGATAGTAGCGGGCGGATCGCACAAATATATAAACAGAACATAGCGCACATAATCTACAACTTGGCAGAGTCTGGAAGAGGGAAAGGGGGACCACTAAGGCGAATCCGCTCGTGAAACAAAGTTATTTGAACCTCGGGTTAAAAACAATCCAGGGACCACCATTCTCGATGCCGACCACCCGCCCCATCGACCTGGTGCCAGTGGACCATAGGTGCCCCTTGGTGAACCAAGGCAACCAACGCCATTCTCTGTGAACAAGATCCCTGGTCTGCTTCACGATTCGTGCGGCCGTCGCCGGAGGAATGGACGCGAGCAGGCTCTCCCAATCTTCCCAGACACTTAGCTGAGAGAGGCCTTGAATCCTGCCGAGCGCAATCTTCTCCTTCCGAGTGGGGAAATATGCGTTGACCGTGTTGTGCCACTTGTCGTAGTTGCGTCCATGGCTAACATAGGACGTGAAGAGATATGACGGGGCCCCCTTCTCGCAGAATATGTCAAACGTGATATCGCATCGATCGCCCTTGCCGATAGTGCACCAGGATCTACCGCCTTTCCGGTTTGGAACCTTGGCGAAAATCTGAACCGGGAATGTCCAGACGATTTCACTGACTTGCTGGCTCAGACTTGGCCCTTCCTCGCGCACTTCGTCGTCCTCTTCTTCGGAATCGTAGTGGTTGATGCGCTCGATGTTGGGGATTGTGTTTGCGAATGCGTCGTCGACATCTTCAATCGGGCGTATGGTGACTCGACGTTGCCTGTTGTTGGCGCGGCTCGCTCCGGGAACCGGTCTCTCCTTTGGGCCAGACACTTGCCAAGGATCGGAGGACCTCGTTGGCTCCGTGGTGGTCGCATCCTCTCCTTGAATGAGACGCCAAAGGCTGGTTTGGTCGTTGCGATCGCCAGCGGTACCACATAAATATACAACCGTATTGATAGTGATGGTGCGGTGGCTGGAGATGCGTGGGAGCTGAGACCCATCTGAAGAGAGATACAGACTGTGGAGGTAATAAATCCCAAGAGGTCTATGAGGCACGGCAACGTTTCCCTTCATGGTGTGGACTGATCCTGCATCACAGACCTCGTTCCAGTGGCTACCGTCGTCGGGGCGGTTGACGAGGGCGTTGGTCATCCATACCAACAGAACGAGGAGGGATCCAACTTCCGGCAGCTCGTGCTTGGTGAAAGTGAGGCGAGCAGGAGAAGACATGAGCCGCTCGAGAACATTGGTGAGCGCCGTTGCCCTGCGAAATTTGAAGCCCCTGAGGAGAGAATTAGGAAGAGCTCGAACGAGGCTAGAGGGTACTGACCAGTATGCGGTGTTGTCCATCTGGTACAACCAAAGAGCAATTGAATGACCTGGAACCATGAGGTGGACGTGTGGGTATGATTCGAACCCTACCCGAGACTCGATCCGCACAGCCACGCTATGTGAGGCTGAAGCGTTGGCAAAGGCATGGCGCAGCGGAGCGAAGTATGCGTCGCGTTCTCGTTTCCAGTTTGTCAACACGGCGTGCGGAGAAGTCCTCTTCGCCTTCATGAGGTGGTCAATGTGATATGTCACACTCTTCTCACTACTGTAGACCTGAAGATAATGCACACCATCCTCCCCCGGCTCGTCAAAGTCGATACGAAACCCAGCAATATCTCCTAGATGTGCGATCTCGTCCTTGTGGTACCCACCTGAGCCGGTGGTGACCCAATGCTGGCACACGCCAATTGGCTTTCCCGAGTAGAAATTCGTGATTTCGGCGTGATATCGAGAGTTGACGAACAGACTGACAGGGCGCAGCAGGCCGTCCTCATCTTCGCGCGAGCCGCTAAGCGTGGTTCCGATGTCGAGAAACCAGTCACCTTTGGTGAACATTTCTGGCTTGAAGTCGGCGAGAAGGGCGCCCAAAGCTTGCGTGCGCTCGTTGTTTGCGTCATAAAGCGTGCCGCCTATCGGTAAGGTAGGTGTGAGTAACCTTGAAAACGACTAGAGTAACGCGTGAGGCTCACCTTCATCAGCCAGAGGTTCTAGAGGAGGGTCATGGTTCGAGGCATACTTGTACTTCAAGCCCCTGCCTTCAATGACGAAGAAGAAGCCGGCGGCAAACGCGAGTTCGTGGTCTCCCGCCACCCGATCGCGAATCGCCGCGACCCATTGGTTGAGATATTCGCCGTGGACCTCGCGCCCGGAATGCTGGTACCGTGCTCCACCCCTTGCTTGGGCTCCAACAGCTTGCCTAAGGTGGGGGCCAGCCCTAAACTTCTCGTCTGCATACCGAGACGGCCATTGACGCCTGAGGCCTTCGGGTATGACCTCAACCGCAGCGGGTTGGACGGCGGAGTCATAGAAGACTTGAAGCGGTCCCTCGCCGATGTAGTTGGGCTCAGCTTGGTCTTTGTTCTCGTCAAGAAGGCCCGGGAAGAAAATGCGGACGAGAAAGCGGTCACCAATCTCGCCAAATCGAGCGTTTGGAGTTTTATGAATTGCAGTCTGCTTGAAGTGGGGAGAGTTCAGCATGAGCGCAGATAAATAATATACCCGTCAACCAACTCTTACCTCTGCGTCATCTCCATCGCGAATGTGTATGCCCGGGATGTGGAGATTGGACTTTAGCGTATACCTCACATCAGGGAGCATGAAGTAGTTAAGGGTCGCTTCGTCTGCTATAGGGAAATCGCCCGTAACAATACCTATGACAGAGTCGATGTCACATTCTGCTTGCACGGAGATGCCATGGTACAGCTTGCATGTATCGGTATCGAGGGCAGCTCTATGATTCAGCCCGTCCTCCTCATCGAAATACCTACCCGTCAATGCGAATAGATCCCTTTCGACTAGATCCACTTTTGTCGAAAGGTCGTCAAATAGCTCGTTCCAGGCGGCGACAGATAGCGGTTCGATGGGCGCCAGGTTACAGTCAAGGTGTGGTTTGAGCCGCGCACCAGCACGCCGACCAGCCGGAGCAGGCATCAGTGTTGTGCAGATAGAGTATGATGAGCCTTGTGTCGTAAGAGTGTAGCGAGCGGGCCAGGTTGCGTGAGTGCACGACGCTACTCAGATAGAGCGAGAGGGAGGAAGGACCTTAGAAAGAAGGGAACACGTCGGGCATTTAAAGAGGTGCATCTCGCAATCGTTCGAAATTGAGGGTAGGAGTCACAGCATCCGAAAACGTTTCACAAATATATGGCGAAGATATTGAAGCTACTGAGAATTTGTTTGTTTTTTTCGTTTGCCCTGGACCTGGCATTCAGACGGTTAGGTCAGGTCTGCACCACTTGTGGTGGGCGGTGGGCTATCGGACGGAACATCGTGTGAAATCCAAACGGGCCGTAAATCAGGACGGCCATCAACGAAGAAACGAGAGCCAAACAAAACTAAATTGACGCACTTGCCCATGAGTGGTTAAATGCAAGGAACATCAATACAGCAAACGATGCACTCTGGTTATAACGCGCCTAAATATGATCGTCCACGACACTTGACAACTTTGTATTTGCAGAACAAGCAAATGGGGATCCAGGGTTTTAAGCCTTGGGACGGCGGAAAGGGAGTTGCTGTGCAAGCGATAGTACTGACTCGATCTCACCGGGGGGCGTCAGGAAAAAACCCCCGGATCAAATTATCTGTAATTTGATGAGATTTACCTAGTTTGCCCGGTTTACTTCCCCCTGAGGTTTAGGCGCTGTTATTTGACACTCCCGGTTTCTAATTTACCTTGAGGTGAGTCTAATCTGCCTCCTACGTAGCATTTACCTTACAACCCAAACATTTACCCAGCTAGGTACCCAGTTGCTCCCATTTGGGTGTGGCAGTCTCTTTCACGCCGATGATCAGCGATTGGGGTGAGCCACCGCACAAGGAATTCAGATTCAAGTTGTTGGGGAGTAGGCCTGGGACATGGTCGGGCATGGGACACGAGCAAGGCTTGCCCCTCGAACGGCACCGTGTAGGTGATGACGTGCTGGTACGGAGAGAGCGGGCATGCGGGCGTAGAAACGGCTGCGTAGTTGAGTAAACGTGACGAGGCACCATCAAATCCACCGAAGGTAGATCGCTCGCTGAGGGGCGGGCGCAATTTCCCTCAGAGTTGGGCAGTGCGCACATCCCGTCGATGGAGCGAGGCAGTAAGCGAGAGTGTGTGGCGATGGATGATACGTGTGTGGTGGCATATAGGTTGAATATAAGAACGCACAACACCCCGGTGGTGATGCGTGCGGTACGGTTTTGGGCACGTGAAGTGATGGGTGGTAGGATATGTAGTCATTGAGCGCGTGGCGGCATGAATACATATATAGTGTGTATAGCGGCCACTCGCGTGTGGCCGTGCCCTTTCCCTTATGAGCGAGCAGCGGCATGTATAGTGTGGATAGCGCATACAACAGGCGTTCATGTTCAAATAGGCGGTATAACCCATAGGGGGTTTATACTAGGCTGTTTCTGGTGGTTGGTTGACTTGTATCTTGATTATCAATGACCGTTCTGTCAGGTACTGGAGGAGAAAACCTGAAGTATGATTCTGTGTGCAATCGCCCACCATTTGAAACTGGCCCAACAAAAGCCACATGAGAAGCAAGGTCAGTGGTCCCATGATAGGCCGCTTCTAGGAGATGCAATCTCCTTCAATGCTTCGGCTGGCAACCAGATGATTGGCACGCAGATTGATAGTGCGTAAGCATCCTGCAAATACTTAAATTAGCCAACTATCCCAAAGCTGGTATGGTGATTGGGCCTTGCGGCGTTTGGGAGGCGGCACAAACGTTTGTCCAAGAAGGTTTCAAAAACAATAGAATTACAGGAACGTTCACGGGAATGGGGAACCTGATCCTTGGTCGAGACCCTAAATGAAGACGATTAACTGTCCCCGGGGTCTTGGTCAGGGTACCGTAATGTCGGCGATTGCGGGATGGGATGTAGGGGCGATTTATACAGGACGCGGGGGAGGTGGTGTGTTCGTCTGCAGAAAAACTAGGTCCTTCTATCATCGGCCAGTACCACCGCTCCGTTCCTCGCCCGTATCTTGCTAAATCGCTCAACGAACCATGACTACCTGTGTTGCCACGCTCCGCCGTCGCACGCGTGATTCCCCGACGCAGATGCAGCCGCTGAGCCTAGAGTGCATGCCGGAGGAAGTCCTCGACATGGTTGTGCGTCTCCTGGAGCACGACGATTTGTATGCCCTCATATTCGTTTGCCGGAAGCTATGGAGGATCGCCAGCGCTTGGTTGTGGAGGGAGGTGCAGGGAGTGCACCAGCTATTTTGGCTGATGACTCGGTCTTGGGTCGAGTCGCTCGAGCCGACCGTCAAGCGCAATGGCATAGAGGTGACTCCAACACGCTCTGAGCTCGTGAACCATGTAAGTGTCTCGCGGCGACTCCACGATCGGTTGAACGTTGACGGTGTTTGCGTTGGTAGATGAACAAGGCAATCGACTTGAACCGGATCCATAGGTTCTACGCGTATAGCCGCGCCGTTCGTATTCTTTACTTAGGCGAAAGCGTCTTTCCTGAGCTACTTCGTCTGGTCTTGGTCGATCGGCGGGAGCCACTGCTCCCTAACCTCCATAGTCTATTCGTCGGCGGCGGTCGCGGCTGCATCGAGTGGCCAGACAACACACTTATGGCCAACGACGTGCACGAGTTACTCATGCTTTTCCTTTCACCTTCCTTGCGGACCCTGTCCGTGCACTGTGCGGGG
>WSTG01000101.1:0-33384 GCA_019616325.1 Ceratobasidium sp. 394 | reverse complement strand
ACAACAAAATGCACCGCCACCATTCTCCCGACTCGACTCATCTCGTATCTCTCACCTCTGGGCTTGGTTCCAGGTAAGGCACATCCCGACCCAGTTAGCCAGCGGAGGAAACAGCATGAGCGGAGCTGCAAGGGGGTATTCTGCTTATCTACCTGGTTCCAAAGCGATAAATGGGCGCTCTTCGCTGAAGCTGGCCCTAGATAACATGTAGTATCGTAGTGAGATACAATGCCAGCTTGCTTTCCAAGGATAATTCAACAGGATGAGTTAACGGGGTTTAGGTAGTACAACCGAGGATTCCTCGCCAGGGTCCTATTCGACACGCCAAGCCCGACGGATGACATACTCGGGAGTGAAACGAGGAGGGGTCTATATATAGTCGCCGAGTGGCTAAAAATAACAATCACGTGCCGTCGATGACGCTATTGGGAAAGGACTGAACCCAACCACACGACCTGCTGCCTCGGTACCTGATATATTTCGAGTCATTTATGCTTTGAATCTCGATCGACGCCGCTCGAACTAGAACAGCCTATCGTCCAAGAGGCTCTTTTGCGTGTCACGTCTAGCCAGTCTGCGGATTCGTTACCTTCCCAACAAATATCGCAAAGTGAGCTCCCTATTCTTGTTCTGGTTAGCACACTCATGTCTTCACTTGGCGCTGTCCCTTCGGCGAGTGCACGACCACGTAACCAGTGCATACTCTTTCGAAGGATACTTAACCTCGGTGACACTGGGTTTGCTACCTTAGGGACGTTTTTGAAGTTCCTCACCCTCCATGAGTCCAAGAATATACAAAATCTGACGATGAACTGGCGGGATAAAAAGTAACACGGTTTGCGCCTCTCGGTCCCGCTCGATTGTTATCGCATCAACAGTTAACACCCATCCAGGTTCGCGAATTCTATGAAAGCCAAGATTAGACCCTAGCCGAGTACAGCGAAGTCGACGAGTTGCTCTCGGGAGAGCTTGTGCATAGTGTGTTGCGCTCGTTTGAGCATCCGACGGAGACCACGCCGCATGTCCAGACCGAGGGTTCGGAACATGAGAGGAACAAGGAACGGTGCGCTCTGAGTCTTGACGCGGTGTCAATTTAGTGGTCTGATGTTGTGCGGGCTTGTATCATTGGCTACTAACCTCAACTTTGCTCTCGACGTTGTTCTCTTGACTGGTTAGTTGTGTTGATGTCAGGCAATCTGGTACGTCATTCTGCGGGCGATCTTTAAACTAAAGATCGCGTTTTTCATTCCAACAGATCCGAAGCGCTGTTCACGTTTAATTATGTGTCGTTAATCTTTGGCTCCGAGTATGATTAACGACAGTCGACTAGGAATCTATGATGATTGTATACATCCCCCGAAGTGATCATGCCAACAATTGTGTATATACATGCGCTCGGACGTATGACCGGACATGATTTATCCTGTCGATTCCGTACACGCAGGAGCATAAGCAGGGTGCGCACTTCTCCGGACCGCATCACACGTAACTCTTGGCGTTCCGTCATGAATCAATATACATGCGTGAAATCCCGCGCATGTACCGACCCACGAGTGCCTAGAAACTCGCTATTAGTTGCGAACTCAAGAAGGCGGGCAGCGCATAGGCTCCTCACTTCTCAAATCCGCCGCCACCCCACTATTCGAGGGGTCCCTGTCACAGCGAAAACCCGGAAGCGAATCCATCTCAACCGGTCCCTCGCTCCCGTCCGCCCGGTTTTACCACGAACGAGCGGATAAGATCAATCGAATACACATACTGAACCATATAGCCGTTAGGAGCCTGCGAGCAAACGATGGTTGACGCGACGAGGTCTTCGAAATAGGGAATGTGAAGTACCCCGCCTCGTTGACAGGCTGTGTGATTCGCCAGCTTGTGCAGTGAGTCGACTGTGGCTACTAAGAGTGCACATGTTATAACAGCACAGTTTGCGTACCACTACAAATAATTCGGTGAAATTCTACCTGCACTGAAGAAGCGGCCTTGCCTTTGGATGAGCCTAGTTATTCACGGCGCCTGCATTCGGGTCCGACTCAACTTCCATGGCTTGTATACCGCCATGACGAATGACATAGTCGCGCTTACGAAAGGAGAGGGATAAGGAACAAATGTTAAGCATTACTCGTTATGGGGCAACCCGAGTTGATGGTTGGATCGGATGGATATGGTTAGTGAGGACATGCTGAGACGCCGGGGCGGGGGGAGGGGGGAACCTGGGTTGTAAAGATCGGTTCCCTGGGAGATTGCGTTAACACGGAGTGGATAGTAAGCTAGTGCGTACCTGTCTGGATTTAGAGCTGCAAGAACACGAGAGCAGGACGGATGCAACCGCTAGAGTGCCAAAAATAACGGCACTATCGTCGTTTGAGCAATTATGAAGCTACAATGTGATACCCATGAGCCTACAGAAGACACTAGGTTCTAGGCGGAGTTAGTGAGAGCTAAGTCTGATGACTTCGAGGGCTACTCGCCTCAGATCATAGAGTGCTCATGTTCTTGCAATGAGAACCCATGTTCGCAAGGTCAGCGACCGCTTAAACCGAAGTGTGCGCCACTTACTCCCCAGGATGATTTGTGTGACTACATAGGCGTGAATTGAGAACAGTCAGGTCGCCGTACACCTATCCAGGGTCTGATTCGTCAATCTGAAGCACTGACGCTGCGCTTGCCATCCTTACGCCTTTTGCCCTTGGATCAGTGCAACGCTAGACCTGTTGGAACAACTCACACAGATTTTCGGGCAGACCAGAAATAAAGATAGCTGTTGCTGTTAGCCTTGGATTTTGGCACGGGGCGCCCTCTTCCACTTACTAGGTGCGTATAATTGTTCTCGCCCCACCGAGTATGGGTGCAACTTCCTGATCAAGCATCATCGGCCCCCAGACCCGGTTCACGTCGAATGCGAGTCGTCCAAATGTCCACCGCGACCCCAGACGTGTTGGAGTTCGCCCAGCAGAGTAGCTATAATCTCGCAGCCAAGGAATAGACAGGAGGCTGCTGGTTCGGATATATTATTAGCACGCGTAACCTGGACGAGGCTCAAGGCTCACCAGGTGGTATTCGGTTGCCTCGATTGCCACGGGCAACTCCTCAAGAGTCAACTCGTGAAGGCAAAGCATCCGATTGTTTTGCATCTTCGATAGAAGGGAGAGGGTGCAGCGTGTCGTTGTGTCGTTCCTCTGGAGTTCAATCATGTGCCAGTGCCAAGCAGAAAGGTCGGGTCTAGCCCATCTAATGTCCCCTGGGTGATTCGGGTCTCCGTCACTGCAAGCAGCGTTGCAATTTGCATGGATGCTGGGCTGCACCTGGTCGGGCTAGCACCAGGAGTCGGAGGTAGAATATACGCGAGGGAGCACGATCGTGCTTAGGGTGGGGGTCGTGTTGCGAGAACGTCACGGACGGCGATTCCCGTAGCAGCGTGAAGGGAACCACACATTCGGGGAGTTGGCACATGCCCTGCCGCAACGATAGATGCGTACCTTGGTTTCATCTCGTTTCCCGACTGAGAATCGGGTGGTCTTAACATAGCACATGACACGCCAGAACAGCGGGAGGTCATGTATGCATGGGTAAGGAGCGAAAAGGGGTAGTGGGAGGCAAAAATCACGCCAGACTGGCGACAGGCGGACAAGGTAAAGTACGAATGTGCACCAGGAGTGGGAATAGCCACAAAACTATTGGGCTCGCTCGGAGCGTCGGTGCTCTCGGGCTTCAGGGGCTGGCCCACGAGCCCACGGATGGGCTTAAGGGGGTTTTCTAAATATAACTGACGGTTTCTCGCCAAGAGGAAGTCCGAAAAGGGAGGTTGATGGCTGACATAAGCCACCAATTTAGGTTTCTGAAGGCTTGGCAGGGGACTGAATGATCGATCAATGTCTTGGCGCTGGATGGCACTAATCGGGTTAACGCGGCCCGGGGATCTGTCAACGACAGGATCAACCTCTGTTCGTGCTTGAAGTCATCCTTTTTCAAACATATGTCGCTAAATGTGGGGAACTGGTAGGATTATAAGCTCTGACACCACGTGCATTCCTTAGAGCGGACATGCCAATGATTGTGTATGTACTAGCGTTCGAGTGTATAATAAAACATGGTTGATTCTAGTGACTGCATACGTAGAAACATAAACAGGACGCAAACTACCCCGGACAGCATTGCACGTTACTCCTCGCGTTCCGTCATAAATCAATATACATGTGTGAAACCCCGCGGATTTGTCGACCCACGAACTCCTGCTAAACCTTCGGCCAAGCATAAATGCGATGAAACGGACGGTGAACAAACACCCTCACCTCTCCGTTCCACTACCACCCTGCCATCCGATGGGTCCCTGTCACGGCGATAACCCGGAAACGGGTCCATCTCGATCGTCGTTGTCTCGCTCCTCTCAACTCGGTTGTACCATGAACGATCAGACAAGATCAGCCGAGTACACATGCTGGACCACATGGCCGTTAAGAGCCTGCGAGCAAAACGGTTGAGAAGAAGTCAAGAAAGGGGGATAAAACATACCCTGACTCGTTGACTGCCTTGTTTGTCCTCTTGTGCAGTGAGCCGAATGTAGCTACTAAAACTGCACATGATACAACAACATAGTATTGTATCCCACTACTTCTATCTTAGACGGATTATATGTGTATTGGCAGAACAGGCTTACCTTTGGAGGAGCCTAGTTATCAATGGCGTTGGCATCTGGGTCCGACTCAGCTTCCATGGCTTGTATACCGCCATGATGAACAGCATGGTCTGGCTCACAAAAGGAGGGATATAGGGAATGAATACTAGTGCATTGCTTGTTATTGGGCAGCCGGAGATGATGGTAGCGTCTTATGGATGTGGTCAGTGGAGACAGCCTGAGACGCAAGAGGAGCGAACCTGGGTTGTAAAGATCAACAGCCCCCTAGGAGATTGCGTCAACACAGCGTGGGTAAGTAACTGGCAGGTGCTTGCCTTGACTTGAAGCTGAACGATGACGATGGCGGGAGACGCAACCACCAGAGCACCGAAGATAACGGCACTAGGTTCATGTCAACTCTCATGAGCTTCGACTGTGGTACCGATGGGACTTACAGGAGACCATGGGTTCTGGACAGAGTCGGTGAGAGTAGCGACACTTGTATTGAAGGGCCACTCACTTGAGATTATACAGCGCCCATATTCTTACGATGAGAATACCTGTGCGCAAGGTCAGTGGGTGCTTGAACAGGACAAAGGTTTAGTACTTACTCCCCACGATGATTTGCGCGATTATGTATGCGTAAATAAAGAACAGCCAAGTCGCTTCACACCTACCCAGGAATCGATCCGTCGATCTCAAGAGCTGACTTTGAGGTTGAAACACTCACGCCTTGTGTCCTTGGATCAGCGGAACGTTAGACTAGTTGGAGCAAGACCCATACCTTTTCGGACAAGTCGTAAATAAACATGGCTGCTGAGCTTTAGCATGGGACTCGGGCAGGCAGTTTTCGTCAACTTACTAGGTACGCATACACTTTACGGGGGAATTAGATAAGTTTTTCGACGCATCGAGTATGACTGCCACTTACAGGAGAATTATTGGCCCCCAGACCCGGTTCACATGGAATACGACCCGCCCAAAGTTCCATCGCGTCCCCCAAACGTATCGGACCTCGTCTGGCAGAGTAGCTATGATCTCACAGGCAAGAAACACACACGATGCCACTTGTCCTGATGTGTTAGCACGTGTAGCTTGGACAAGCCTCAAGACTTACCAGCGAGATATTTGGTTGCCTCGGTCGCAACGAGGAACTCCTCGAGAGTCAGCTCGTGAAGTTGAACTACCTGACTCATGTTTTGAGCTTTGGTACAAGGGGGGAGAGAGCGACTTGGATCAAGCCTTGCCTCCGGGGTTTTATGTAGCGCCACGCACAATAATCAGGTGCAACCCACCCGATGTCCCCTAATCGGATTATTCGGTTCTTCGCTGCGGGTAACACTGAGAGTCCCCTGGACACTCGGCCGCCCGGTCGGGCTAGCATATTCTCGAACATACACCCGGAGAGCCAAATTGCGCCCAGGGCAACGCCATGGGATACGGCACTCCCCGTGCCCGGCGAGCCAACAGGGGAAGCAGCGTGAGCAGAGCCGCGAGAGGGTATTCTGCTTATTTACTTTACTTGTTTTCAAAATGACAATCGGGCACTCTTCATTGAAGCGAGGCCTCTAGATAATATGTTGTATCATAGTGAGATACCGTGGACAACAAGCTGACCTCGCGGGGTTTATGCGGTACAACCGAGGATTACTCGTCAGGGTTTTGGCCACGCCAAGCCCGGTGGCTGACATAATCCAGGGGGTCTTGGCTGAGTGAAACTCAATCAGGTCGCAGAGTGTGGATAAAAATAACTATAATCTGGTGTCTATGACGCCATTGGCAAAAGATTGGACCCAACCACTACCTACTTGCTCGTCTCGGTACCTGGTCTCTCGAGTCATTTCCGCCTTGGCTATCGATCGACACCGCTTGAACCAGCACGGCCGTTGTCCAGGAGGCTCTTTTGCGACTCACGTCTAACCTAGCCTGGCCCGCAGGTTTGTTGCCCTCCCCATAGATATTATCAAGTTAGCTTGAAGTCAGCTATCTGGTGCTGGAATATACACATCTCCCGTCCTATTCTCCTTCTGGGTTGGTACACTCATGTCTTTGCTTAGCACTCTCTTTTTGGTAAATGTCGAATCACATAACCAGTGCGTAGCCTCGCGAAGGACACTCAGCCTCCTCAGTGACATCGAGTCTAGTCACCGTCTTCAGGGACGTCTTTGGAGCTCACCCGCAGTAGGCCCAAGAATGTACACATTCGGACGTCGAACTGGCGGAAATAAAACATAAGCAGGTGTGATCCCCGCAGCCACCGTGTGATTGTAATCATGCATTGACCACCAAAGTCCATTCAGGTTCGCTTCGCGAATTTTATCAAAGACAAAAATCAAATTCGGCCAAGTATAGCCAAGTCGACGAGCTGCTTTGGGGAGAGCTCACGCGTGGTGCGTTGTGTTCGTTTGAGCATCTGACAGAGACCACGGCTCTTTTCCAGACCGAGGATCCGAGACGTGAGAACAGCACGAATTCTGATGTAGTAGCAAGTTGGTGGTGTAAAATTGTGCAGGGTTGTGTTGTTTGGCTATTAACGTTGCTTTGCCCTCAATGTTGTCCCTCGACTGGTAGATACACTTGTGTATGCGCAAGTGCCCTGATGTATTCAATCTCTTATACTGAGACAATGTCGATTAGGTTGGTTTCGTGCATGTCAGGGTGGAAGGGAGTTCGAGTGACGCGGCACACAGAGGAAGCACAAGCACTGCTGCGGCAGCAGAGAGGGTCCCAGACCACCGGTAGGGGCTTATTTGTTCAATCAGGCTCGTAAGGGTAAATTTCCCTGAGTTGGGTGAGATTGCGCCTGAATCATCTTCCGCGGCGGGGGGTAAATCAGACGCAATTCAGCCAGCAGTCTTACAGGACACATATATTGTACCCGCTGGCAAGCAATTATCAGCCCAATTACACACATATGCCCAAATGTTGTGCCAGAGAAATGAAATTTTATGGAAAACATGGAGACAAGACCAGACGCAAGTTACAGTGCAACCAAACCTAGCAACATGAACTGGCTACCACGTCGGCAGGCACTATCACATCTATCCAGTCGATGATTGGGTCGTTTAGATGGATGAAGGGTGGGGATTTTGGAACCGCCATGCGTAGAATAATGAGTAAATTCTTGTTGGGGGAGTGTGACATGTTGGGAGATGGTGTGTCGGTCGGGAGGGCACGGTACAAGTCTCGTATGCCCAGCATGTGCTAAACGCTTGACGTGAGTTCTTTACACACTATTTGTTTTTGAGGGCGAGCAGCTCTGCTCAATGGTGAGCGCGGTAGATGGGGCGCAAGATGGGTTGTGGGGTTGTGGAACCGGCTCGTGAGGCCGCGTCGGGTCCTGGAGTCGTAAACCGGCCGGGTAGGTGAATTTGTTCAGTTACAAATGCGTAGATGTACCGGACATTTGTTCAGTGACCAGCTTGGCGAGGTGAAATTGTCCTTGCTCGTGAGGAAGCGAGGAGCAAGACGTGGGTGGTCCTAACAACGAGTAGCGAAGTCGATTTAGTTCAAGGATCATAGAGCGGGCGGGCGAAATATCTCACACGGATTCCGAGGGTGCATCAGCTGACGAAGCAAGCCACAGAGTCCAAAACCTGGATAGCGGGTAATTGAGAGCAAGGGAGTCATGCAGCACGAAGACACGCGGATGGCTGGGACGTTAGTGTCAGCGGGGCATGAGCCTTGGTCATAAAGATCTCATCCGGCTCTTTATATTATCCACTGGGGACAGAGCAGTTTAAACGAGAAAAATACTAACATATTTTAAGAGCGATATACAGAAAGTGAGAGTAGGCAGCTGGTCGTTAAAGGCTCATCAAAGCATATGTAACCCGGCACCTCATACATACCGATCGATGTTGAGCGCCGTTGTGTGCACGCGCCGGCATGCGAGGCGTGGATCGTGTGGGTTCGTACGACACGGGCGGATGCGGACTAAGCGCAGACCCTCTCATCTGGCGCTTAAGATAAGGGTCCAGGGGCGAGTGCTTGGCAGGGACAGCACGATCGATCACCGGTCTTGGCACCGGGTGAGATTGATCCGGTGAACGCGGCCAGTGAACATCTCAATGACAGAATCAATTCTGATCGTGCATGAAGGCATTTAAGTTCAAACATATGTCGCTAAATGAGGCAATTGGCATAATTGTACGCTATGACGTCCACATGCTTTCCCTAAAGTGGCCACGCCAACAATTGTGTATGCACTAGTGCTCGAACGAGGATAGAACATGATTTATTCTCTCGACTCCATACATGCAGAAACATAAATAGAATTACTCTGAACTGCATCACACGGTATGCTCCTGACGCCCCGTCATAAATTAACATACATGCGTGAAACCCCGCGGATTTGTCGACCCACGAGCCCCCGCTGAACCTTCCGTTAATCATAAATGCAATGAAACGGAAGGCGAACAGACACCCTCACCGCTCTGCTCCACTACCACCCTGCCATCCGATGGGTCTCTGTCACGGCGATAACCTGGAAGCGGGTCCATCTCAATCGTCGTCGTCTCGCTCCTCTCGATTCGGTTGTACCACGAACGATCGGACAAAATCAGTCGAGTACACATGCTGGACCACATGGCCGTTAAGAGCCTGCGAGCGAAACGGGTGACACGGCGGGGCCTAGCAAAAGGAATGGAACATACCCTGATTCGTTGACCGCCTTGTTTGTCTTCTTGTGGAGTGAGCCGAATGTAGCGACCAAAACTGCACACGATACGACAACATAGTATTGTATCCCACTACTCTTATCTCAGACAGATTATATGCGTATTGGCGGAACAGACTTACCTTTGGAGGAGCCTAGTTATCAACGGCGTTCGCATCTGGGCTCGACTCAGCTTCCATGGCTTGTATACCGCCATGATGAACAGCATGGTCTGGCTCACGAAAGGAGGGATGTAGGGAATGAAGATGAGAGCATTGCTTTCTATGGGACAACCGGAAATAATGGTAGGATCTTATGGACGTGGTCAGCAGTGAGAAACTGAGGTGTTGGGAGGGGCGAACCTGGGTTGTAAAGATCAACCTCCTGGGAGATTGGATCAACATGGAGAAGACAAGTAACTCGCAGGTGCTTGCCTTCAATTGTAGCTGAACGACAACGATAGCAGGAGACGCAACCGCCAGAGCACCGAAGATAACGGCTCTGGGTTCATTTTAGCTACCAAGAACCTCGACTGTGCTACTGACGAGCTTACAGCAGACCGCGAATTCTGGAAAAAGCTGGTGAGGGCAGGGAAAACGGGTTCGAAGGGGTGCTCACTTAAGATTATACAACGCCCATATTCTTACGATGAGAATGCCTGTGCACAAGGTCAGTGACCGCTTGAAAAAAACCTATGTGTGGTACTGACTCCCCACGATGATTTGTGCGATTATGTATGCGTAAAGGAAGAATAGCCAGGTTGCCATGCACCTACCCGGGACCCGACTCGTCAGTCTCGAGAGATGAATCTGCGGTTGAAACACTCACGTCTTGCGCCCTTGGGTCAGCAGAACATTAGACTAGTTGGGGAAGGGCACATACCTTTTCGGACAGCCCGTAAATAAACATAGCTGCTTCGCCTTAGCGTGTGATTCTGACAGACAGTTCTAGTCGACTTACTCGGTACACATACACTACACAGGGAAATTAGATCGCTATTCTGACCTCACCGAGTATGGCTATAACTTACAGAAGTATTATCGGCCCCCAGACCCGGTTCACATGGAATATGACCCGCCCAAAGTTCCATCGCGTCCCCCAGACGTATCGGACCTCGTCTGGCAGAGTAGCTATGATCTCACAGGCAAGAAACACGCACGATGCCACTAGTTTTGTGTGTTAGCACGCGTGACTTGGGCCAAGCCTGAAGACTTACCAGCAAGATATTTGGTTGCCTCGGTCGCAACGAGAAACTCCTCATCCGTCAGCACATGATTGCTAACTACTAGATTACTCTGCAACATTGGCACAAGGGGAGAGAGCGACGTGTTATTGCGCCGGGCCTCTGGATTTTATGTAGCGCTAATCAGAACGATCAGGCCCAACCCACCAATGTCCGCTTGGATTATTCGGGTCTTCGTTGGAGGAAACGCTGCAAGTCCCCTGGACACCCGGCTGCCTGGTCGGGCTAGCATGGTCCCGAACATATGCGTGGAGAGCCAATTGCGCTCAGGGCTGTGGTTGACAGCGTCATAGGACCCGGCACCCCCCGTGCCCGGCGAGCCAGCAGGAGAAGCAGGGGAAGCAGGCAAGCAGAGCTGCAAGGGTACTCCGTCTATTTACTTTACTCGCTTGTTTCTAAACTGACATTCGGGTACTCTTCATTGAAGCGGGGCTCCCAGATAATATGTTGTATCGTGGTGAGATACCATACGCGACGAGCTGAGCTTACGGGTGTTTAGGTGGTACAACCGAGATTCCTCACCAGGGTTCTAGCCACGCCAAGCCCGGTGGATGACATAAGCCAGGGTTGCACGGCTCTGGGATCCGAGTGAAACGCAGATGGTTTCTAAATTTGGTAGCGGAGTGTGGATATAAACAATAACCACTTGCCGTCGATGACGCCATCGGGAAAGGCCTGAAGTCTGAACACAACCACCACCTGCCTCCTCTGCCTCGGTACCTGATATCTCGAGTGATTTCTGCTTTGGCTGTCGATCGACGCAGCTTGCACTACCACGGCTTCTTGTCTAAGAGGCTCTTTTGCGACTCACGTCTAGCTTAGGCTGGTCCGCATGTTCGTTACCTTCCCAACAAATATCGCCAAGTGAGCTGTCTGGTGCTGGGACATCATACGTCTCCCGTTCTATTCTTGTTCTGGGTTGGCACACTCATTTTCACTCGGCGCCGTCCCTTTGGCGAGTGCACGATCACATTTCAAACGCGTACTCATCTTCCTCGGCGACATGGAGTCTGGTTACCTCAGAGACGTCGTTGAAGCCTTTCGTGGCCAGCCAGAGCATGAACTATGTATTTATATTTTCTAGGCGTCGGGGTGTTTCAAAGCCCGCACCTGACCAGCGGCTTCTAGACGATCCATAGGGAGACTGCGGGCTCTCCGTAGGCCTCGGTTATGGATAGATCCGTGGGCATGTCAACGACGGAATAACTTTATTTGCTTGAAGTCAATCTTGTTTAAATGTAAGTCGCCCAATTTTGGCTCTGAGATAAACTGTTTCACGAGGGGCGCTGAACGATTGGCTGAACCCGCTTAATACTATCGCTGACCAACGATGTTATTACCGTGGGCAAGCGTGTGTTCTTGTCCAGATTCATGCTCACCATTTTTACCAGCCTCGCCCTTGACGCAAGCGATCTTCCCTAGGCGCCACTTCGGAGCCGCGGGTATATGGAGTGGGTCGTATTGGCGACCACTCCAAAGGTTTCTGCTTACAACAGTGAGTTTCAACTGATTTATCGAGTAAAATACTTATTAAAGGTCTCCTACTTCTCTGGAGCATCGGGATACGGATGGGGTGGCAAGTGGTGGCGAGATGAGGGAAGTCCAGCGCTTAACCGGTGGGATTGGCAACCATCCTCTCTCCACATCGAGTAAGCAACCAGACAGGGCGGAACTCGGGTTAGAAATCGATTGTTCGCCGCGCGGGCACCGGCTGATACGTCCGTCGACTGTTTCGCTGATTCCGCTCCAGTGTATTTGCGCCTATTAGTCGAGATGGACACAAGTGGCCCGCCTCTGGCGGCTGGCGTTGTCATGACGGATTTCGAAGGGAAAGAGTTTAGTTGGACCTCTGCTCACTAATAGGGTAGTGATCCAATTCCAGGCGAGGTAGCGGAGCAAACAAGCAAAGAATAGCGCCGGAACTTAAATCCAATTTGTTGAAAAACAAACATCTCGTGATCGTGATCAAAATACGTCATCACTGGAACGTGTTTGCCCGTCAGTACAAAAATACAAACCAGCCGAGGCGAGGTGCAGACGGCCACCTCGGACCTCGTTTCCGTTCACGACCTCGCCCTACTCACGACCCCCTCGCCCTGCTTACGACCCCCCAACGACGATGCGTTGCATGATTTCTCTTGGGTTTGTGCTTGCCTTGGTCACTAGTGGTACAACGCTCGGTGTACCGCGGCGACCTTTGGCGGGGAGACAAACTGCGAATGATAATATCGTTTATGTGACAGAGTGAGTTGACCTTGTGCCTTTCTCCCGTCTTTCGGCTAATGGAATTCGTTCAACTAGCCCTCAAACTTGTAGGGACACCGACTATTGATCTTGTTTTCTCCGTCCTGACCTATGACACCATAGACTGTATAATCGTACCTCGAAACCCACACACGGACATTGGAACCTCTGAAACACCTGTAAGCACCAATTTTCCGATTAGCATTCCAGTGTTTATTTAAACTCGACAGGGCGGGATGCAAACCTTCTGCTCGCCAAATGGACATTTCGACGGCTCGCAAGGTGTACTCCCCGCCGATTTCTGGAGAAACGTGAGAAAATTGTCCTTTGCTGAGCTGTATGACTTATGAAACTCGGGCGCCGTTATAGGTTGAGATGTCAACTGCCCCCGGAGTGAACGGGGCACGCAGGGTCCAACGTAAGCACGATGACAATCGTCATCTCAGCCCATCATCCTAATTTTCTCCTTTTATGTAGTCACCGGGTGTATTCGGCCCGAAACGACGCCTCAGCTGAACCCAGCCGACGCCGGAGGGCAGTACGACTCGAGTGGAGGGGACGGTGGACTGGGTAATCCGCAGGGAAGCGTTTGTCTTGGGTTCGTGCCATTCTCCCTTTCTCAATTAAACCTTCTATGGACTGACGGATATACGATATAGATATAATCACTACGTCGAGCTTCTCGAACCCGCCGGACAGCGTGGTTGCATTCGCTGCTGCGATGACCCGGCTGATTGCGATGTTACCAAAGGTCAGTTTATCCCGCGCCCAGGAAGAAAATTCTGATGCATCTCGCATTGTTCGATAGACACCCAAGGTTGCCAGACTGTGATTCCAGGCAACTATTTCGACTGTGCTACCTAGAACTTGAAGAAGAAGGAAATAATGGTAATCATAATGGACTTGGACAGTTTTGATACAGGGTGGTAGGTATGATCATTTTTTTATAGTGGGTTTCCGGTACAAGGACAATATTTAGTTAGCTCCGCGTTTCTGCGTGTGGTGGAATGATCGAGAGCTTTATAGTATAACTCAATATCATGCCAAGCACTTGTGTCTCGTAGCCTGGCTCAAGTGGCCAGTCTAAGCACTGAAGGGATTGATATGCAAAAAAGAGTCAATTGTAGAAGGTACTGGTGGGTTCGGAAGTTATGGTTGGCCGTTGTGGTCAATGTGTGTAGCCACGGCGCTTATGAGAGGGTCTTGTGTGCCCGACCATGAAGAACCAGTTCGACTACAAACACTCCCTCTCTGCCCCGCGTCCCGTCTGTTTCTACATCAGAATTGGGGCATTTACAGCTCAAATAGTTAACTAAACTACTGGTATCGCCCGTTGGCTGTCTTTTAGGCCAGTATCAAATGACACTCGAGGTACCCTTTGCATGACTTTCGGTCTGGTCTCGACCCCGAACTGATTGATAATTTTCACAGTCGCCAACCACATCGGATCAGGAGATCGAGCTGTGTTCATCTCTGCGATTCCTATAAGGCGTTGGCCGGATTCCGGATGGGGAATTGACCTAGGAAAGTGGCTTTCCTGGACACGAACACTCACGCAGAAGCTAAAAGTACAGTCAAGTTCATTTACTACCGTTTACACCTTGTATGTACAGGTATATAGCCTCCCATTCGGATACAAAATACACTCGGGTTAAAACATCTACGATATCTGGCACACCCCATAAGAAAAAGCTATAAAAAGGCCGAGAACGAACAACACCGAATAGTAGGCAGCACCAGCAGCATCAGCATTATAGGTATTCAAGAATGGGTCTGCCACATTGGTGGCACGGGGACGTAGATCTGAGGTGTACTCTCAGGTAAACTCGCTTCGACCAGTTGCACGCACTTTTGCGCCTCTCGACATATAACTTCTAGATTGCCCCCCGTTGTCAAGCTCTGCGACTTCATTTAGTTCATCTATGATAAACCTATGCTCATCGCGCTCACCTTGATCCATGCATACGCCTTGGAGAGCATCAGACTTCCATCCATCATCGACTTTTGCATCACTTCAGCCCAGAACAGGACCCGATGAGAGAGGAAATCTTCCAAAAGGACGAGTAGTTCGCCTCCATCGGTAACTACAGTCAAGTGATCGCTCCAGTACCGACACGCGTAGAACAAATGGGATGAGATCACGCCGTCGATTAGATTCGGCAGACCTGAGACATCTGCAGATGGCGCAGGGTTGGGCATGTTGGATCGCAAATTATCTCGCATCACCTCGAAGCACCGACGAGCTAATAGTTCATTGTGTTGTGCCTCGTTGCAGTAGAATCGACCGGAACGCGCGCGATTGCGCATATAGTCTAGGAACGACGTGTTCAGAACAGATACAAAACTACTGCGCTCGTTGACAAGTAGGACCGATCGTAGGGGCTCGATCGCGCGCTGCGCATCATTGGTGGTTTCAAGTTGGAGTAGGCAAGCTAGAGCCTCGATTGTCAACGGCTCCTTCGCACAGACGACCGTATCAAGCACCAACTTGACGTTATCTTGCTCCCACGGCTCGAGGATACCATCCTCCAGTGCAGCAGAGAGTATATCGCTATAAAGTATATCCAGTGGCTCGTATGCTTTGCTGTTCGAGCTTGGATCCATGCTGAACATCACGTTTAGGCGTTTCTGTGGGTCTGCCGATAGATTCCTGGATTTGACGTATCGTACAAGCGTAGCAGCATAGACAAACAGCCCTCCGAACTGCCCAGCTAGCCGTTTGATCTCGTCGGCCGCCGTATGAGTGGCTTGCAACTCAAAGTTGAGGTACGTTTCGATGTCAGCTTGCACAAGGGCTGGCTCGATGTCATGCAAGTGATACAGAGAGTAGTACGTGCTGCTACCAGATATTTTCTTTAATGAGTCTCCGTCGGGGCGGCATGTTATGAAGAACTTGATCGGAAGATCTTTGGCAAAGCGTAAAAGGGTATCGAGAAATAGTGAGGCATCGGCGCGATTTGAGCACTCATCCAGCGCATCGATAACCACCACTAGGAGTCCCGAAGGAAGCATATCCATCACTTCTTGCAACGGATCCCGGACAAGCTTCTCGAACTGTGTCGCGACCCCGCGAGCTTCAATGTCGGGATCACCACCGAGAACTCGACATAGCGCGTCCTGAAATGGCCGACAGAACCGCGCAAGCTGATATGCAATCGTTGGAGCAACCCGCGTCACGTCACGACAGTCTGGCAGAGAGCGAGAGCAAAAGAAACTAGCCGCGAGCTGGTTGGCGGCTTCAAGTTGACGACAAAGACTATATGCGATTGTAGTCTTGCCTGTGCCGGCCATGCCGTTCATCCAGTAGACTTTGGCGCCGCAGGGATCACTCGCCCAGTCTTGTAGCTCCTGAAGAACGAGCTGGCGAGTGCCCGGGGTACATCCACAACGTCGAAGCTTTAATGCTGCGGCAGAGTCGTATCGGGCTGCCTGGGAAGGGTAAAGTTTTCCTAAACGAATATCCTGAGTAGACCAAGAATTCACATCAGCGTATGCGTCTCCCAATATTAGTGCACCCACCGTTGTCTGCTCACTCGCTACGCTCAGACTCTCGTTTGTGGTCTTCCATACACTCAAGGTCGCGTCACTCTTTCTAGGTATTAGGACGTGTTGTGGTAATTCAATAGGTCATTGTACGAACCTGCAGTTGTCGGAACAACGTCTCCACTCGACGGTAGCTCCTCATCAAATCCTCGATATCTTGCTCCACGTCGATGTATCTCCTAGCAGCGTTACGCCCTTGTTTCTCTCGGATATAATCGACTTGCTTCGTCAGCTCCCTGTACGTAAGTTCAATGTTTCGTCCCACATGAAGAGTCTGTCCACATACTCGATCACGCTTACCACGGCCTTAGTCATTTGGTTGGTGGTGAGGCGGCCTAGGTGCCCTTCGAGACCTTTCGTAGCGGCTATGATGCTAGAGGCGAGCTCCTCGAAGTCTTTGTGGTTCTTGGCCGCGGCCTAAATGTGGTTCAGCAAGCGCAAGTTAAATGACAGTGCCTAATAGGCGCCCTTACCGGTATATTATCAATGCAGTCAATTAGTATGTCGGCGACAGACCCGAAGACCGGGATTACATCCATGCACTTCCTCAGCCCATAAAACGACGTCTTGAGTGCGGCTGCTGCAGTGTCCTTGGTCCTCAGAACCCCGACCAAATTAGTCGATGAAGCTCCAAGTTTGGATCCTGGCACAGAGATAGCGACGTTTGCGGCTGGATCCTCTGGAATAAGTGCTTGTGACGACGCATGGGTGCCTGTTGCGAGAGAATGCAGGTCCTTGATTCGAATATCCGACGGATACGCGTAAATTAGCTGGTTTGCGTGCATCCTCAGCAGCCTGTTCACTGTAGATTTATCTTGACCAGAGCCTATGACGTTTCGGGCGCCAGTAGATACCTCCAAGGGCTGGGACGTGTTTATCGCCTGAGGTTTCGGATTCAATGTTCGCGTTTCACCAGGAGGTGGCGTGACTAGTAGGGTAGGCATTGACACACCCAACGTGAGATTGGCTTCCGAGCACGGCTGGCTACTGGGAGATTTCGGTAGGACAGCAGTTGCACTCGTAGTCGTGGGAGCGGGGTGGTGGCTGCCTGGCTGATTGACGCCAGACATGGAGGATCCAGGAGATCGAGACCGGGACCGGAATAGTTGCTGCATGGTACGACCGGGCTCCTCGAGCAAACCGCGAAACATCTCGCGTTTGGATGACCTGGAAGGCATGGGTGCTGTTCTCTGGAACGGGGCGGGAGATTACTGAACCATGGGCCACCAGTCCTTAAATATGTTAGACCCACGTGTTGGCGCTCGCCAATTCCGCGGAGGAATATATCAGCTCTCCTATGTTTCCCTAGATACACGCCGGCGGCTGGAACATGCCCGAGCCTGAAGGAGTCGGTGGCGAGACAACCCGACAAGGCTGTGCAAGGAGCTAACAAACACAATAGGGGTCATGAGATCTTGTGACCCTGCTTTCAGCTCCTTATCAGGACGAGGCGGCTCTCCCGGCATTCCGCCCCCTGAAATCTGGGCAAGTTAGACTTACACATGAATTGGATTCGGCACCGAATAGTTGTTGGTGCAAGCGCCGGGTGGCTAGCAACACCTTTATGCGCTCTCTTATTTTTAAGTTGTGTATATGCACCTTTCTCGTGCCTGTTTTATTGTCTCGCTTCTGTACCTAAATAGCTAGTTCAGTCGTACATATTATGCTCCCGTCTCGTTTTCCGACACGAGTGATAGCGGAGCATCTTCCGGCCGTGTCCAACTTAGATATGCCTATCTGAGAGTCTAGTATAAATCCAACTATTGCATAATCGTTTGCATGTAGCTGGTGGGGTGTGTACCTACAGAAGCCACCCTTTGGAACTTCGATAGGTTTATACGGCTGCAATACGACAACAATTTATGTGGCTACGCACAAAACGGGGATGAGGATGAGCGATGATTTTCAGTCCAGGACCTGACGAGGTATGTGAGGGACAGTGTCTCTGGACGCAGGTGTGCCAGCAAATCTGCCAAGGCTCACGACCGAACGTTCGATTCTGAGGGCTTGGGAGCCCTGCGGATTTTGTTGAGTATAAGGCCGGAAATGAGCGATCCCACGCACCGCGATAGTTTGGGCATCGGATCCATTGAAACAGTACACCTGATGCGCTGAATGTTTCTGGCGGGGTGTTGCAGGGTACATGCCACTCTCAGCTCTAATAAACATTACATCCTCAGGAGCGGTATACAGTCCCCCGAGCGAGTTACACTAAAATGTAGTACTGTACAGTTCCATTATATAAGACCCCGCTTATCAATGCAACAATATGTGAATGTTGTGGAGAGCGCTGCATAGACCCGAAAGCATGCCATATCAGAACATATTAATGCCTGCGGGGTCGAGTTCATTTGAAGGATATACTCATGAGGTTCACCCCTTTGAGCTCATTTTTCGAAAGCATTTATTGAATCGCGGTGGAGGAAGTGTTATAATTCCGAGGAAGGATCCCAGTATGTGCCATACCAGCCAGCGTGCTGGACTACATTGGTACGAATGATAATATGGGATGTTAAAAAGCCATAAAATTGTGATCTCGAAGCTGTAAAGCTCTAAAATAGTAATTTTCAGCCAATGAGTGTGTGAATAGCATTGAGTGAAAAGTCATGATCAAATGTATCAAGAGGATACAGGCGAGCATGAGGTCGAATAGAGGATGTGAATGAGATGGATGAAGTACCTAGGGACTTATCGGCTGGTGCAAGCGAGAACGCAAAAGTGGTCGTAATGGTGAAGCAAAGGTTTGGTTCCAGACCCAAGAACCGGCCTTGGAAGGCATCTTCCCCGCCCTTACTCGCCAGCTCAACAGCTTCTGGTCCAGCGTCATGTTCCACGATCGATGTCGCAGCGTCTCGGGTTGCGTTCACACCTATAGCGGTACTATGCCCACGAGCGTTTGCAGGCCGCACAGATAAACTACTGCAGACTCACCCGTCTCGCACTCCGGCTCCTACATCCATGGCCGCCTGTCCAAGCTGCTTCGCAGCCTCGCCCGTTCCATCTCCATATTTAGCCTCTTCTTCAGCGCCCTGAGCTGCAACTGTCTCTGACGTCCCGCGGGCTTGGGAGTTGACTTGTTCAACTTGATCCTCGACTCCAAGCAAATGTACAAGCCGTTCCCTGGTTCCTGTAAATATAAACAAAGATAGTTAGTAATACAGGCGTCCTAGCGGCGCGCCTAGTAAACAAACGTAAACGAAGTAATAGCTGGTAAGAAATAAGTCGCGTGAGCGATAATTGACCAACTTAAACAATCTTAGATTGAAATTAAAATAATTAAAAGGTATAAGGAGCCCCTACCGCTCCTTATATACTAAACAGACGGGGGAAAACGGAACCGTACGCGAGGGAGAGAACGTTCTCCCTCACGCGCTTAGCTTGGGCTGCGTGTATGCGTACCCTCGCTACTAACCAAACCATATGGACCTCAAGTTCCGTCTTATTCATGCGCTAGAACATCAGTTCTAGCGCTTTCTATGCCTTTTTTTGTTTCATTTTGTCTCACACGCGCCTTAGGCGCTTATTCTGTTTGTACGTGTATGTTTATTTGTCTTTCTGTAGTTACATAATCGTTCCAGCCACCCCCGCCCTGGTGACTGTCTCGCTGGCTTTAAAGGCTGCTGCACTCACCGAGGCTCCGAGCCCCGTTCCAAACAGTGATAACACCTAGGTAACATATCGTATATGATTTGAAAGATGCTCACCGGGGCCGTGGTGTGGCTCGCCGACGAGGTGTATGATTGTACAGTAGCCGTGCCCGAGACTGCCGAATCTACAGCGGCGTGTGTAGTTGGAGAAAAGGTCGAAGGTGGGTCCGGTGCACCCGATACGTGCCTACAATACATTTTAGCAATCCCGAGACATAAACATTTGGAATACAAGATGGTACCCTGTAGCGGCACGCTCCATACCTCCTGCTTGAACCCTCGCCCCCGCCTCTTGTGGCCTGCCGACATCTCATCCGCCACTGCGCCCTCGCCTTCGTCCAACAACTTGTGCTGAACGGGAACTCTTCAAATACATCTCTAGCCCACTCCGCCTCGCTTCCTTCGACTTCATCTCATTAGACAACGTTATCTTGATGTACGTCTCTGCTCCAATCGCCACATCGTCCAGAGTCGGTGAAAAGATGTAGATGCGCGGCAAATCAGCGTAGGTATAAAATGTTATAGATTTAGAAATAGGGAACGCAGCGTTGCAGACTTTGAGTGTTAGAATGGGGCTATCGGACGAGTGGAGTGTGGGTGCATCCTCGGTCGGCTCTTGCTTGGATGCTGGCAAGAGCTGAAGTGCTCCCGAAGCAAGAGGAGCATACTGAGAGGAGATTACTTGAACAAAGATGCAGTTTTCGATTGATATAAGTTCGGTGGAGGACATGGTAGTCGAGTTTAGGTTTGGATGAAGGAGTTGGGGATCTACCCATGACATCATAGATTTGGACGCTTACCTTGTTTTCCGCATTTAACCACGGGGTAACACCGAATGTAACACCCAGGGATAGTAGGCCTTGACGAAGGAATAGGGATAATGCATGGACAACTTTGAAAAGCGCAAATACATCCCGAACCTGAGCGACAAAAGGGACTGGTACATGAACCATAGATTAGCCTGAGTGACTCGGAGGATCCTCCGATACTGTACGATGTACACGTATGCATTGGATGACCGCTCCCTCCGCAATTCCGGTGTGGGACCTACGCATATAATTAGGATCTTTTGTGCACAGTCGTGAGGAATATGGTTGAACTACTAACCGCCTGTCGTTTCTCATCCGCTGAAACACTCCGCCCACCGTGAGCCGATGCATGCGTCTTTGAGTCCGAGACGAAGGACCCCCTCAGGGCGAATGAAAGCAGCGTTTTGTGGCAGCATGAGAGCCGGGCGAAGTTCCTGCGGAACCCAGAGCAGCATGGACGAATCGCCGCCGACTATCCAGCCGTCACTCGTCATTCTCCAGTTGTCCAGTGGATCAACGTCGTCAGAGTCTGGCTGTGAGCGCCAGATGCGAATGGCGCCATCATCCGAGCCTGAGGCAAAATGATTCCCATCAGGGGAATAGGCTACCGAGGTAACCAGTTGGGTGTGCGCCTTGTATGGGCCAGCCACGGTGTGCCCCGTCTCTGCATCCCAAACGCGAACCGTGCAGTCCTGAGAGCCTGACACGATCCGGCTACCATCAGGCGAGTACGCAACCGAGGTAACCCAGTCGGTGTGCCCCTCGAATGGTTCGCCAACTGCGTGTCCTGTCTGCGCATCCCAAACCCGAATAGTGTAATCATCAGAGCCAGACATGATGCGGCTGCCGTTGGGTGAGAATGCCACAGAGGTAACATAACCGGCACGTCCTTTGAGAGGGCCAACTACAGTCTGCCCAGTTTGGACATCCCATACACGGACTGTCCCATCAGAGGACCCGGAGACAACACGTCTGCCGTTGGGCGAGAACGCTACCGAGATGACCAGGTCAGTATGTCCCTTGAATGGGCCAGCCAGTGCACGCCCAGTCAGTGAGTCCCAGACACGAACGGTACGATCTAGTGAACCGGAGACGAGGCAGCCGCCATCAGGTGAGTATGCGACCGAGCTCACTGGTCCGGTATGTCTCTCCAGTGGTCCAAGTACTCTGTGACCAGTCTGTATATCCCAGATGAAGATAGTGCAGTCCAGAGATCCAGAAGCAATGCAACCACCATTAGGTGAGTGCGCAAAAGACCAAGTATCAGAGTGCGTCATGAACGGACCCACGAGCATATCCCCAGTGTGTGTATCCCAAATGCAGAATGTGCCATTGTCGCAACCACTCGCGATCCGGTGACCGTCGGGCAAGAAGTGCAGTGAGCGCACAGCCGGGTGAACCTGTTTCACTGCCGCATCTGGGAGTGCTTGTGCAGCCTGTGTATTGAAGATGTGGATGGCCCCAGCAGAAGAGGCGGAAAGGATGTGATAGTCGTTCAGAAAGGAGTTTGCAATCAACTTGAAATCTCCGAACCAATATCGCTTGGGATCCTTCTCGTGCTGGTGATCTTGATGTTTTGTCTGCATGTCCCAGACACAGAGACCACCAAATGCGTGGCTAGAGACGATGCGCGTGCCACTGGCATTGAAAGCTACGGAGATGGCATCAGACGGGCCCCTAGTAAAAGGATTCCCAACTTTTTGCCCAGTTTGTGTGTCCCATACCTGGATAGCATCTTCGGAGTGGCCAGAGACAAAGCGACTGCCATCTGATGAAAATGCAGACGCAGGGTACCGGGAGCCTCCCACTTTCAGTGGGCCAGCTATAATATCACCAGTCTGTGCGTTCCAAATGTAGATGGCGTCATCGGAGCCAGAGTGGATACGGTCACCATCAGGTGAATAGGCGATCGATGTCACAGAGTAGAAATGCCCGCTGAATGGACCAGTGACTGTCTGCCCAGTTTGTGTGTCCCAAACGCGGGTGGAGCAGTCATCAGAGCCAGAGGCAAGACGACCACCATCTGGCGAAAACGCTGTACACCTGACCGCGGATCGATGTCCCTCAAACGGAGTACCTAACGCGTGACCTGTGTGTGCGTCCCAGACACGGACAGTCTTATCATCTGAGGCGGAAGCAATTCGACTACTGTCGTGAGAAAACGTAACTGAGTGGACTAGACCAGTGTGCCCGATGAAGGGACCCGCAAGCAGAGTTCCAGTATATGTGCCCCACACATGCAGCTCGAAATTCTCGGAGGAAGTGACAACACGCCTCCCATCATGCGACACCGCGGCAGATGTGATGTCAGCCCCGGTTCCCCATAATACCAGGAGCTCAGATTGTCGGTTGTTGAGTGCTGAACCTTCGGCGCCTAGTCCTTTCGCCCGCGTCCCGTATTGTGACCACATGGGGCTACTCCTGTCCCACAGTGCGAGTATCGAGACGTATATGTGGGGTGTGCTGGTGCATACGGGATTGGCACCAAAGGTGACTGCAAACCGCTGTGCATCCGAGCAGAGCGTGCAAGTGTCATCGGATACATTAACGCGCTAAATCAGAGTTGAAGTTAGTGGATGCCCGACCACCATATCCTGTTCTTACCTTCATCCAGCTGAACAGCTCAGATAGTGTGGATGCTGCTAATCCCATACGCTTTTTCAGGCTCATCACCTCCATCCAGAACAGAACACGATTGCGGAGAAACTCCTCTATCCTTGGAGTATGGGCGCCTACATTGCAAGTCGATCGAACCAAATGCTCGCACCAGTACATGCAGGCGTAGAATAGGTGGAAGGGTATCGCCCTTTTGACTCGATTCAAGAAGTCGGGTATGTCCTCGTCGGGCACGAACGACGACTCAAGGCCGCAAATATTGAACCGCAGCGCGTCCTTCATTGTAGCAAAGCATTGCCGAGACAGTATCTCGTGATGGGTAGCCGAGTCGAACCAGAACCGCTTCGAGCGATCTTGGTCGCGCATATAGTCAGGGAACGACGCATGTAGGGTTGACACCGGGAGATCGCTACCAGACACATAAAGTACAGACCCGAGCGGCTCAAGTGCTAATTGAGCTTCCTTGACGCTTTTCAGTCCCAGAAGGCATGCCAAAGCTTCGATCGTCATCGGCTCCCATGCGCATAAGATCGTGTGTAAGATGAGCTTGATGTTCGCAGCCTCGGATGGCTCTAGCGCCGTATTCTCCAGAGCAGCAGAAAGGATTGTCGTGTATAGTTCGTCGAGCTGTTCGTGCAGTTTGACACTGGATTTGGGGGTCACGCTTAGTACGGTTTGCAATCGGCTCTGGTGATCGACTCGGGCGTTGGATGGTCGGATGTATTGCACGGCTGTGGCGGCATAGATAAACAGCTTCCCACTTCGCTCGGCTAGTGATTTGATCTCTCGACCCGACACGCCAATGGGTGCTAGCTCCGCGGTCAGATAGGTCTCGATATCGGCTTGTATCACCGAATGCTCGATGTTGTGCAAGTGAAAAATCGACGGAACGGCTTGCTTCTCGGACGACACCCTATCAAAAAAGGTGGGGTCGGGGCGACAAGTGACGAAGAACTTGACTGGCAGGTCTGCGGCGAATTGGAACAACGCATCGAGAACGAGTTGTGCGCCAGAGCTATCAGAACATTCGTCAAGCGCGTCAATCACTATGACCATTCGATCCTCTCGTATAGCTCGGTCCACCTTTTGCAATGGTTCGCTGATTAGCATTTCGAACTGGCTCGCAACGTCGACACTGCAGATATCTGGATCGTCTTGCAGAACCTGACAGAGCTGATGTTTGAAGATGGGGGACCGCCGGGCAAGCTGGTACGCGAGAGTAGGTATGATCCGAGAGACGTCTCGACATCCTGGCTGTTGGCGGGAGCAGAAGAAGCTAGCAGCGAGTTGATTGGTGCTCTTGAGCGTATGGCACAGGCTGCAAGCAATCGTGGTTTTCCCGGTTCCAGCCATGCCATTCATCCAGTATATCTTCGCTTCGGCTTCGTTGTTTGCCCAATTCACCAGCTCTTGCAGCACCGGCACCCGGGTGCCCGGGGTACATTTGTTGCGACGGCCCTTTCCACCAGCGTCGTATCGAGCTTCCTTGACCGGCCTCATCTCCACAAGTTGGGCATCCTGGTTAAGTATCATTCAGTAATGACCAGGTCCTCTCCGAGAAGTACGAGCTCACATGCAGACTTCGGTTTGCAGCGTCGAGAGTTTCATGGCTCGTCCTCGAGAGGGTCATACCAATGTCGACCTGCCCCATCGTTATCATTTATGTACTCGCGTTACGATCGTTTGCACTCACATTCAGTCGCTGCAAGAGTGCGTCGACGTTGCGGTAACACCTCACGAGATCCGCTTCATCTCGTTCCGCATCCATCAATCTCTTTCCCTTCGAGCGTCCTTGTTTCTCACTGATATATTCGGCTTGCTTTCTCAGTTCCCTTCATATTCTATTAGCCAACCTTGTCGTCAGGCGGATCAAGTACTACATACTCAATCGTGTTTGATATAGACTCTGTCAAAGTCATAGGAATGCGGTGGTCGAGGTGCCCTTTGAGGGTCTCGATTGTCGATGTGATATTGGTCGAGAACGATTCATAGTCTTGGCTGTTCTCGGCGGAAATCTGCTCGGGGATCAGTAATCGTCGAGGGTCGTATTCGAATGGCGCCATTCACCGACAAGCCATCCATGCCGTCTGCAAGGAGATCCACCACCGGTTGCAGCGGTGGGATCATTGTTGCCACTTTTCCCAACCCCTTGAACGAATTTTTAAGCCTAAATAGCCCAGTACGCTGGGTTGAGGAAGAGGACAGTATAGAAGTCGCAGGTGTAGGAGTGGGGATTTGTGAGTTGGGTGGGTTAGCACCTGTGGCGGAGGATGAGGATTGGGACTGTAGATTTGCTCCAGGAGCGCGACCAGGTGGGTTAAAATGGGGCCTAAATCGTGTTCGCTTCGATGGTGCATTCGGATCCATGGTTCGTATGGGCCTTAGACAACAAGCTATGTGGTGGTTGTGGGCAACCCAGCGTCTCGCGCCAGTCCTGTGCAGCCCACGTGCCGGCGCTCATTCGGTCCACAGGCGGACCGTATCGGAATAAGCACAGGAATCAGGATAATCAGGCTAGGTTATATATATCAAAACCTCAGGCAATGATAAAAAGTCACCATTGATGATTGGGGGAAACAAAAAGATTTGGACACACAGGGGATCGAACCCTGGGCCGCCTCAAGTCGCGTGACATCACAACTGATGTGACTGCAAATGAGGCGTGATACCACTACACCATATGCCCTTGCATTTCCTCATTAGCACCCCTATCATATCAATTCGGGCACGAGTCACAATATTCACCTAACCATGACCACTGCCGAGAGCCGGAAGGCACCCGTCTCTGGTTCGCGTCTACCACCACCTCCCTAACTTTGGGATAATCTAGTCCACGATGCTCTCCCAATCTATTCGACGTCTCGCACACCCTACTCCTCGACTTCTCCGGACTTACGCGACTCCAGCTGGAGGATCTCATACGCTACTTTTCCTTGAGCACACTAATGGCACTGTGGACGCAGCTTCGCTTTCGGCCCTCACAGCTGCCAAGCAGCTAAACGGAAAGGTTACTGCTCTTGTTGTTGGCGGCGAAGAAGGAGAGGTTCAAAAGGTTGTGGACGAGGCCAAAAAGTAATGTCTCAGGTTCCAATTATGAAGCTAATATAATTTACCCAATACACTCTGAACGTTCCAGACTCGACGGGATCTTCAACGTCCTCTTCACCTCCTCCTCAACATATAAAAATCTCCTCCCCGAACAACTTACACCGCTCCTCAAATCGTCCCTCCAATCCGGATCCTATACGCATCTCGCAGCCGCGCACTCAACACTAGCCAAATCTCTCCTCCCGCGCGTCGCCGCCCAGCTCGACGTCCCAGCCGTCGCAGACGTAACATCCGTTACCCCCGCCGACGACGGCACCACAACATTCACCCGCCCGATCTACGCAGGAAACGCTATCGCAACCGTCCGCGCACCAGCCTCCCTCTCGCCAAAGATCTTTACCGCACGCGCGACGGCGTTTGCCAAGGCTGCGTTTTCGGGGTCAGGTGTCGAGGCGAGCAAGGTAGATGATACACCCCTAGTCAATGGAACGGAGCACATCGAGACCAAGATTGCGAAATCGGACAGACCGGATTTGGCGGTTGCGGGGCGAGTCGTGTCGGGAGGACGGGCGTTGAAAGATGCGGAGACGTTTAAGAAGGTTATTGATCCGCTTGCGGACGTGTTAGGTGCAGCGGTTGGTGCGAGTCGGGCGGCGGTGGATGCTGGATATGTGGACAACTCGTTACAGGCAAGTCGGATTGCCACGGTTGGAGGGCGGAAAGGTCTAATGTTCTTGGGTGAGCCAGGTTGGTCAAACTGGCAAGGTCGTTGCCCCCGAGCTGTATATCGCTGTCGGGATTAGCGGAGCAATCCAACATCTAGCCGGAATGAAAGACTCCAAGATGATTGTCGCTATCAACAAGGTGCGTTTCGCCCCATGATATGCCCTCATTTCCTGTGGAACTTTCCTCCATTCTCTCCTTTTCATTTCGTTCTTTTACTTTGAATTTTTGATAATTATCCTTGCTATGTTTTTCATTTGCATGTGAAACTCACCCTCGGCATAGGATCCCGACGCGCCGATTCACCAAGTCGCAGACCTCGGCTATGTCGCAGACTTGTACGAAGCTGTCCCGGAGCTCGTCGAGAAACTCAAGAAGTAATGTTTCAGTCGGGCTTGTGGAGATAGACCATATAGGAGAACGGCGCTGGGGTTAATGTTGAACTAGCAAAAATTCAAAATGGTGTACCCGTCGAACCTGGCACGTTTTGGGCTGGAAAACCCCTTCAATTCGCTATTTGTCTATGCCAAGCCAGTGGCTGCAACCTAAACACCTTTACAACTCGGTTGGCTACTCCCACGTTTTGCGACACCCATTATTCCACCCGGAGCGTTCCCCAAACAAATCCATGATTCGAAAATGCGCCGTCAATTTCGGGTAGCCTTTATCACCACAGGGATCACGCCCCCAGTCGCCAAAGCATACGGTCGATGACCTAGCACGCGCAACGCGGCGGTGATTGCACCACCATGAGCCGTGATTGAGAAGACTAGACCGCGCATTTAGTCACATCTTCGTAGCAGAATAGAGAATCCGCTTACAAGTGTCGTCCTCGGACAAGAGCCGGCCAAAGATCGTATCTAGAGCAGCTTTGAGCCGACCACTGATTTCATCATCCGTTTCGCGGTGGTCGGCGGTCCAAAGTTCGTCCTACACACACGAATGAGATGAAACCTAGGATAAACTCTTGACAGTGTAGTGTAGTACCTCCTCGGTAAATTCAGGCTCGATGCAAAAATCGGGATAGGCACCTTGGAGATACGTCCTGGTACGTCGTTTGTCGCAAGTGTGTTCGCCAATGTCTTCTCGAAGGTTCTAAGAAAAGCAAAACATTTGACACCGGGTAGGATCAAGAATGATCGGTGTACTACCTCCATAATGAGGGGTTTCATTGTCCCATGGCTTCCCTTGTCGCCCAGTAAAATTCCTCTAAACGTGATTTCGAGTGTTGACGCGGCGCGAGAGAGGGGTGACGAGAAAAGTTTGGCTGGCTATGACGTTAGCTGTCAGTAACGACTGTATTATATTAGAAGAACTTGAAAACTTACGAGGGGGACGGGATCTTTCTTGGCGAGCTCTGTTACCCATGCGTCATGCGCGAGTTCAGCTTGTTGTTTGCCCAAGTCTGTGAGTTTGGGGTCGGCTGAGGGATAAGAAAGGTAATGGTATTAAGACGATGAAGTGGTGCGATGAGGTGCTTACGGCCCCATGTGAAGTTTTCATCCCCATCCAACATGACCCAATGGTCGTCCCAGGCTTGCGTCCCGTAAATCGACTCGGATACATTATCTATTAACCTAGAGAGGTGAATATTAATACAAACAGTTCAAGTTTGTGCCGAAACGTTGTTGCTCACGCCAACCCTGTCCATGACGTCCAAACCAACAAACAGCGTACTTTACACCCTGCAGAGCCTCCTTCTGCAATTTGGCGATGCTATCTTTGAAATCGGGCCAGTACGTTGACGAGGTGTTGGCTTTTAATCCAAAGGCAGGGGGGTTAGGTCCTACTGTTCCCGGATCGGAAGAGTCGTCGGTTTGGACAAAGTATCCTGGTACGACCTGACAATGCAAGATTTGAGGGTCGGGAAATTTTTTCAAATAAGAAAACTCGGGATACCTCATAACTGAATGCCTCGCCTAGACTAGTCTGATCCGACCCCAACATATTTCTGCAACCCGGACAAGTCAGGACTCGACACGATCGATGGTAAGTAGGAACCTCACAAACGACCTCGGCAAAGATTTGAAGGGCGTTAGTCTGGGACCAATAGGCGCTCATACTGCCGGCGCAGCCCGCATTAGGCTCCCATTGTTGTTTTTTGCAGGTGGTTGGAAGGTCACAAGCGGAACCCAGGGAATCACGTGAAATTTCAACCTATCATTTGATCCGTTTTGGGGGTTGTCCACGAAAACAGACTTTGCAAGAAAAATCAAATCTCCTACCCAGTGTTCCGGTTCAACGTTCGGCACTCGGAACCAATAACAAGTCACATTCCACCCATCCCTTCAGATCAGTTCTGTGTGGCCTTGATCACAACAGGAACCACGCCTCCGGTGGGCAACGAGTATGGCCGATGGCCCAACACATTCAATGCAGCACGGATTGCACCACTGTGGGCTGTGACGGATATAACTGCAGGGTTGGGCTCAGCGTCCGAATCATGGTCTGGAGACATGTAAAAGGGCCTACAGGTATCGTGCTTGGACAACAGTCGCCCAAAGATGGTATCTAGTGCGGCTTTGAGTCGAATGCCGGCTTCCTCGTCGGTTTCGCGATGGTCTTCGGTCCAGAGTTCATCCTAGAATACACAAATGAATTTATGAATATATGAATGCGACTGAGAGAAACATAGCGAGACCCACCTCCTCGGTAAACCCAGGCTCGATGCAAAAATCAGCATAAGTCCTGCGGATATACGTCCTGGTGCGTCGTTTATCACAGGTGTGCACCCCAATGATTTCCCGGAAGTTCTAATAAACTGGTTGTTATAGTTGGATCCAAAACGAGATTGATACTAGTAAAACGCACCTCCATAACATAGGGCTGCACAATATCCTGCTTCCCCCTGACATTCAGCAAAACACCATCAAACGTAATTTCAAGCGTCGACGCAGCCCGGGACATGGGCGATGAGAAAAGTTTGGTTGGCTGTATTTCGAGTCGGATCATCACATCCAGGCTGGGGATGATAGAAAACATACGAGTGGGACCGGATCCTTCTTAGCAAGCTCGATCGCCCAAGTATTGTGTGCAAGCTGAGCCTGTTGTTTCCCCAAGTCCGTGAGCTCGGCATCGGCTGTAAAATAAATTACATGTTAGTGAGAGGTGGGCAAGCCAGAAGAAAGCCGGAGACATACGACCCCATGTCATATTCCCATCTCCATTCAACTTGGACCAGTAGTCATCCCATACTTGTGTCCCATAGAATGACTCAGCAACATTATCTATGCAAGAAATACTGATGAGTTTTCTTCATCGTAGAAAGTATGCGAAATTGGGGTTACTCACGCCAGCCCTGGCCGTGACGTCCAAACCAACAAACAACGTATTTCACACCCTTAGGCGCTTCCCTCTGCAGCTCGGCAATGCCAGCCTTGAAATCAGACCAGTACATCTTCGAAGTGTTGGCTATTAAGCCAAACGCGGGAGGATTTGGGCCAATTACAGCTGGATCTGTGGAATCGTCGGTTTGGATAAAGTATCCTGGAACGACCTGCCACAAAAGAGGTCTGGCGAGAAATTTCATAGAGAATCACAGAATGTACCTGATAGCTGAACGTCTCTCCTTTGAAATCATCTAGCCTAGCCTTGACCGATGCTGCCATCACTGCCAACACTCCTGCGATCCGACCGAAAGCTAACATCCCTCACACTTCAAACCAACACGAGACGGGCGGAAATGCTCACGAGAGTTCTCAACTCGTTCTTTAAGAATGTTCAAACCGGAATAAATATCAGAATATTCGCCTTCTGCTTCGCTGCATGCGGTTGAGATGACGCGGGGTGCCACGTGACCCCTCGAGTTGGCCAATTGCGGGTGCCTTCGGAGGAACGTGCCTGCTATAGTGCTGAACCGCTTTGATGCGATGTCGGGACAACGTGCGTTTTAACTAGGATCGATACCACTCTATATATTCTGGACGACCTGCGAATATACCTGAGAGATATATGCGCGATTTCAGGTTGAGGCTTTCTTGAATCGACAACTGAGCATGGTTGAACGTAGTTTTCAATGGGCAAGTTTGACATTGAGGTTACAAGTTCATTACGGTTCTGCAGTGGCCCCGCGGATGCAACTCGACTTAGGTGTTCCGGGCACGGCAGCAAGCTCACCCGGAGCGGAGACAACGCAACAAAGCTACAGTCGAATTAGCTTGCCAAGTGTGTCCCTGGACTGGGCTGGCAGCCACACATCCATTCAATACGCCCCACGGCAAATTGCCCAAGTCGGGGACGGGGCACCTATTCCATAGCAAGAGGCTAACCTTCGTCAACCCATCTGGAACGCCACCCAGGGTGCCTGTGATCTTCACCCGTTCTGCCTCCCGATGTCACATAGGCAGTCAGCCCCACATTCGACTAGCGGATTCTTAGGGTTCCAAGCACTCTAGTGGCTCCAAATTTCATCATTATCGCTGTCATTGTATCGTTTGTAGCATCGAGAGAACGGATACACAAGCTGCCTCGTCTTATTCAAACATTTTGCGATCTTAACCACGCATATAGCTGGAATCCTCCTTGTCAAGGCATTGGTCGTGCATGTATGTCTAAAACTACATCTCATGCGCATCCTTGACCCAAGTTGTTCACGTCGGTGCATGAATCAACAATCTTAGCTCTTCTCCTAAGTTAGGTTCGACAGATTTATCGATGTTCATCGTTGTAGCGTGAAGCACGTGCGGCCGGCTAACCCTGCCCGGCCTGTCGTTATATGCCTGTCTTTATATGAGCGGGATGACCTCCCTCGAAAGCTAGAGCGCCAGATGAGCTCTATTTTAAGGTTTGTTGGCGTTAGGTTGCCCTGAGCGATACCTTGCCAATCACACAACGTAAATTTATTTATACCACACTGCCCCTGGAGTCGAGAGGCCGAGGGGTATAAAAGTGGTATAAATCGCTGGAACGTCCGCCGGATAAACCAGATAGTCGATCAGACGGTACATGTATCAGGTCTGTCGAATCTGAAATTTTAGGCGCGTATATCCCCTGTTCGGCTAGATGACAGGGGAGACCTTCCCAAACGAAGTTGAGTCGATCAGTCAGGGGGCGAGGACTGACATTAAAGTACATGCGGGATAAACTTGTACCTCGGAACGTCTAAACCTGTGTTCACGCTTAAATTGGCGCTATATATTTTCATGCACAATGACCAACGACCCATCGCTTATTGGTGGTTACGCGGGACTCAGACGTTTGCGGAATCATCACATGACTCTTTCGAGAAGTCTAGAAGTATGACGTCCATTGCCTCGAGGACTACCATGTTATCCTAGTGATTTTCGTCCTGGTTAATATGGCTTAGCTTCAATGTTTCGCTGACCATAATGGACTGGTACGCCGCGTTCCGGCGGAATCAGGGGGTGCCGCCGGCTTTGAGCCTTCTCAATGAGTGCCTGCATCTCGGCCGTATTTCCCGACCCCCTGCTCGCATTCAGCGACTCATACGATAACCAAAGCACCTACGGCCGTATCCCACATGTCGCGTCATGCTGGATTTGCATAAACATCGATGTTGTCGACCATAATCAATTGCAGCATGCCTCCAACTGTAACACAAACCGTCAAGTTTCAAGTTTCATCCCCGCGCATTCGACCTGGCTCTTCTGCAACTTGCCTTCTGATGGTTGGCACATCGCACTGTTGCTATCGTCCCGGCCAAACCTCATCGAGACACATTAGAAAAACATGTGATTGTAAGGTAGAGCCTCATGTTTGGAACACGCCCTATTTGATTTTTTGGGTACTAATTCGGGAGGAACACGAAGGGATAACTGAATAGATGTTTGGATCAAGGTGACTAACGATCCTCGCGATTAACGTGATTCGGGCGAGGTAATGTATATAGCTTCCGTCCCGCAGGTACGCTCACCATCACCACCCCCGTCCGCAACTGCGGAAAAGCACACACAAGCCATGTCCAGTGCATCTCTAAAACACGACATAATGGAGCTTCATTCCAAAGCGGAAACCACAAAGTACCTTGCTCGTAAGAACTGTTTTGGTTTTATCAAGCGCTTCCTCGCCTCTGATGCTTGCTCCGCGTTTATTATAGTAGCGTCATGCACTTTCCTATTTTATGATATCTTACTCACTATTCCGAGTGAAATGCGGCATGTTTGGGGCTCTCGTTGGTCATTCGCTCGATTCGCTTTCCACTTCAATCGTATATGGGCGCCTGTGATGCTTCTGTGAGTACAATTATATTATCATTTAGCAGCGTTTCATTGATGAGTATG
>WSTG01000100.1:0-33401 GCA_019616325.1 Ceratobasidium sp. 394 | reverse complement strand
TGCCTCAACACTCAACCAAGGACATCCCAGCTTGTTTGAGCACACATAGTTGTGTGTGTGAATGTATACATACAGTAATTTTACAAAATAAATACAACAGGCTATAAGGGATAAATTTTGAATGGAGAAATGAGGTTAGAGGAGGTCAGCGCATTTTTTATGTGTGGGTTTGTTTGGCTCACCTGTCTCCCTGGAGCTCCAGGAGACTCTTGAATACAAGGTTGTGTCCCCTGTATTTTTGTTTCTCTTGGGCTCCTAGGCCTGAAAAAAATCCCCTGATGTACTACAGACTTGGGCAAGTCATATAGGAGGGAATGGTGGAGGCGTGTCAGCGTGCAGCCATGAGCAGCAGCATATGCGTCAGCAGTGCCAATCACAGTATCAGTGGCCCCAATCCAGTAGCACATGTAAGTCCGGCAAGCCACAAGACTGAGAACAATGGCGTCTAAGGCCGGGTCAGCAGAAACCATGGGTGGTAAGCACCTGTGGCAAGAAGGAAAAGTCAGGGGCTCCTACAGAGCTCATGACAATGAGATTATGAGTCCAAACTGCAAAGTGCCTTAAATGGGTGATATTGCAAATTCAGCACTAAATCCCTTTCCAGCCAGTACTTTTGGACAATTTTTGTTCCATTCAATCCAGCATGCAAAACTACCCATATGCAATGTCACCCCAGCACCCACACTGACCTGTTCCAGGGGGTTCAAAAGGCGACAAGTTTGCCAACATCAGCAAAAACCGTGTGTGCTAACATAGTGCTATGCACTTCTGTATCAACCGTTGCAACATACCTGCTATATACTATGCAGGTTTGTACATAGGGCTACTGTACAAGTCTGTCCAGTACAGTACAAGTGTGTCATGTACGTGTTGTGAGTTCTCCACAGTCTTGTGGCTCACCCCCAACTTTTTTCTGTCTTCTGCTGTCTTGTGGCTACTTAGGCACTCGCCTGACTCCTGCTATGCGCGCTTGTATGACTCCCATGTACTTGAGTCAGAGCTGTACGCAGCTCCGCCTGTAGTATGACTCGCAACTGCCATTCACATGTATGACTCGGTAGTACAGTACAGTATATATACAGCAGTGTGCAAGCCTGGAACCCCAGCTTGCTTCACCTTGTCTGCCACCATTGCTTTGTCCAAGGCTCCTCTTCAGGGAGTTCTCACTGAACAACTTGTCTCAGTCCATAGGACCTCCACCTCATCACTCAGTCCTTTGCAGCTCTTGCTCATCTCGTTACTCAACGACTCGCCTTTGCGACCCATTGTACACTGGTCATTGCTCTCCATCTTGTGGCACACCCTCGTACTTGATCCTCTTACTTGTCAGCCATGGGTCAACAAGGTCACGTGGCCCCCTATCTTCAATACCAATATCGTATTTGCACCCAATCTCAGTCTTAGAGCGTCCCACTGGACATCTAAGACACTTCTGTCACCCTCGTCAATTGCCAGTGTCACTTGCCCTGAAAGGTTGTGACATTGTGAAGCAAGCTAGCGTTGGCAGAAGTGTTATGACCCGCTAGTTCTCTGATCTAGTGGCTAATGGTGGCTCGCTGTTCTGTTTACTGTCTGTGGTGTTCACGTATTTTACTGTGTATTTATTGGATTTATGTGCTATGTACTAGTCAGTCTTGGTGTGGTGGACAAGATAAGGCTAACTGGGACCTCCTGTCAGCCTTACTCTTACTTATATACTCAGCGACTGCGGTGAGTCATACTCATCCGCAGTCCGCAGTAACAACAAGGTCACGTGTGGCGTCGTTGGCCTATCAGGCGTCACTGAGATGGTCACGTGTATGTTTGTTAATTAGTAATATGTGAATACTTCTCGCTTGTTTTGCGGCTCCGAATCTTATAAGAGCCACACTTAATCCTCGGGTCATGTGACTTTGCTTAGTCACTTGCTGCTCGCTGCTGCATTACAAGGGAGAGATATTGCAGCAGCGAGTTATGTAAGCGGTGGTAACCACCGTAAGTGCCAAGGTCATGTGATCGGTGAAGTCAATGAAATGACTTCAGATAAAATACTACAATTACCTAATTAATTGCCTTAGTCTTGTTGTGTTGTGCGCTAAGTTGCCAGGCGCTTAGTCGTCATGCACGCGGGTCATGACATCATTCCCTCCTTAGGGTCTCTTATGGGGGATTCCGTAAGAGACGTTTCTAAGGTATGCATTCTATGTTCCTAAGGGAATACAAAAAAGGGGCTTGACCCCGCGTACACCCACTCTACATTTTTGGCCACCCAGGCCTCTCCCTCCTCCCCTTCTATGTCCGACCAGCATTTGCTGATCACCACCCGGCTGTTCCCCAGGATCACAGTCGGGCGGACCTTCATCGCCTTCACGTGTTTGTAGCGCCCCGTGAAGTCAGCTTCGTACTGGCTCAGGGCCTTGAGCGAGTACTTGCCATTAGTGTGGACCATGTCATCTAAGATCCATATGTCTGCGTCCTCTGAGAGGGCGGACACGTTCCACACTTTGCACATCCGGCTGTGCATACCTTTGGACTGGGCGAAGGCCGTCTTCCCAGTTCCGGTCTCCCCCTCGATTACCAGGATGCGGTGGCGCATCCCGGGCGCCTTTGGGGGTACCTCCTGTTCGAACCAGGAGTCCGCCTGGTCGATGTGAGGGGCGAATTCCGGTCGCTCGAGCTCGACGGCAATGGCGGGCAAGAGGTCCGCGTCAGTCTTGTACGCGTGCTCCGCGTATGCCCAGACCGAATTCCAGGCTGTCGTCATCTGGAGGGGGTGGAGGCGCTTGAAGCACGGGTAGTATTCCTCCTTTGTCTCGGCGGAGACGATCTCCTCCCTGTCCTCTAGGTCCACCTGGGGGTTCAATGAGTGATCAAGGGATGGTGGTCGGTTGGTACTAGACGTACCTGCATCCGGGACCTTTTACCACCTTTCCCCTTTACCAGTATCCCCTGGAGGGCCTCCTCCGTCAACTCCCCAGCCATAAGGTCCTCGACCTCTTCTCCATTCACTCCGACATCCTTCCAGAGATAGTGGAAGGCTGTAAGGGCCGGACAGCCACCTGGCCCTTCTCGCAGATCCTTCAGTGCAATGTTTGGGTGGGACCCCTCGAAATCCCAGAAGCGGGGGTTGGCGGTATTCCACCCCCCTCTCCGATCGGCACTGACTGTCAGCGCGTGGACGTGGAGTGGCCGCTCCGGGTCGAAGTTGGGCTCCTCTGGGTTGTGCTGTTTGACCACGGCCAGGGTCCGCCAATGGTTTGGGCGGTTCCTGCAAAAGTGTTCGAAGCGGCTTACCAAGCTGCTTGGGTCCTCCTCCCTTAAGGTACTCCATGTGAGGAGAACCGCTTAGCCCTGTACTTGGAAGTGGGAGGGCGCTTCCAGGGTTCGCTCATTGGGCATCGGCGAGGCGGACCCTCGAGCTGTCGGCATATGCCGCCCGGAACTTGGTTCTGGGCGTGGGGTTGCTTCCCAGCGCATGGGCGATGGTGAGCCCAACCTCGGCGGTCCGGACTTGTTTGCCCTTGTCCGTGGCTCCACGCTCGGCCCAGCGCCGGCAGAGCTTGATGTCGTCTGGGAGTGTTGCATATTGAGTGGAGGAGGAGGGGTGCATGCGAGTGGTGTGAGATGGGTGAGTCGTTGGCCCTTCCTAAATAAGTCCTTTCCTGGTTTGTTTTGCTTGGTCACGTGATGTTGTTATTGGTCACGTGATGACGCATCTCCGAGGGGTGCCCCCTCTCCGACCCCTCCGGTATTACGAGATAGCGAGAGTCATGTGACTTCAAGGGGTCACGTGACTGTTCTTGTTCAGATCACCTGACTTGTGAGGGGCACGTGATGTTATTGTGTTTGTACTTGTGTATCATTTCCTTCCCTTTAGGTACTTATACCCGGTTGGGGGGTCTCTCTTTTCTCAGATTACTCCATTACTCAATATGGGAACAATCACTCTTAACTATGACCCTCTCGATTGCACCTGCTGGGCTTGGCCTGGCGACGAGTATTGTGCTTACTGCAGTGCTGTTTGCGATGCTGCCCTCGACGACTACGAGGGTAAGGTCAGTGAGTGGGTGGTGTTTTCTTTCACCAGTAAGTCCGGTCGTTTCCTGGGTTGTTGGTTTTTGCTGACACACTGGGTAGAGTTGGATAGCGTGGCGATGGAGCTGGAAGAGGCTGCGCACCAGGCGGCTCTTGCCGAGTTTTTTGAGGAGGGGCGTGTCCCTACACCTCGTCCAGACACCCCTGTGTATGGGCTCCGGAATTTCTTGGGGGACCTTGGGGACGAGGCCCCGTGGTTGCGGAAGCGGGGGAGTAAGGGGGCCGTAAAGGGTAAGGGCAAGGGTGCTCGCCCTAAGCCCTATGATCGGGTTCCCAAAAGGCAGGGTTCTTTGGGTCTCTCAAAATGTAATAAGAAGTAGAAATCAAGCATATTCTTATTGCATTTATTCAGTAGCAAGAATTTGAGAGAACATATTGTGTATTTGGGGTGACCCTTCTTCCGGTCCCTACTCCGTTGTTTCCAAGGGGGGCATGTCCAGGAACTCCGTCAGAGCCTGCTCGATTTGCTTCTTGAGGTCCTCCTCTTTGTCCCACTCTTCCCAATTCACTGTGTCGGTGTTGGACTCTGCCTCGTTTGTTGGGGGTTGCCCTTCCAGGGACAGGGACAACATGCTCCGCTTGATGGACCCGTTGTCCGACTTAGCTTTGCAGAGGTCAAGCCAGGATTGGAAGTCCTGTAAGGTGGCCCCCTTGTTGGCTACCATCTCGTACATCTCCTCGTCCGTCACTGTCTCTAGCCGGCCTCAGTAACAACTGGGCGGCATCGAGCAGAATTTTAGGGTCTCCTCATGGACCCTATTCCGAACCTCCTCTTCGGCCTCCCAATCCAACACCCTCCTTGCCGGCTGCCTTGGGAGGCCTTGGTCCTTCCTTTGTTTCTTGACCGCCTTTACGACGGCGTCCACGTTCGAACCTACCAGGTCGTCCATTACGTACATTGGAGTACGCCTCAGGGCGGCTTGGGTCTTGGTGCCCCAGAGTGGCACCATTTGAGTAGACCCTTCTTCGGATCTAGATATACCTTGTCAGCCACCCAGTTTCCCTGGGTGCGCTCCTTCCTGGGGATCCACCCGAGTTTTACTCCGGGCATTAGTCTGCTGGCGTACCTGTGGGCTTGTTCTATGTTGTCGTATACCGTTGGTTCCTCCCGCAGGAGGCGGGAGAGGGTGATCAGTGGTCCTTGGAGGACCAGCGCGCCCTGCATGGCGGCCCTTGATAGCATCGTCAGGATGTGGTAGCGGTTTGCAGGCATTGTTTGTGTGTGTGTGTGTGTATCACGATAGAAGTTGGTAGCCGGTCGACTTGGATTTTGTGGGCTGTTCCAAGGCCCTTTTTATACCCGTCTGCCACGCCATTTGGCCTTCTTTGCTTTACTAGTCGAGTCACCTTTGGGTGACTCCTCCTGTCCTGGCATTGGTGCGTCGGGTTCCCGGCTGCGCAAGTCCTCCAGCAAGTCATGCATGGCGGCAAATTTCTCGGCCCGCTCCTCTGTATCCTCAATTGGGCTGTACCCCTCCCATCTTATTCGATAGAATAATCTTCCCTTTTTCCATTTCCAAGAGACGATATGACTAATCTGCCATTCTTCCTCTCCTTCTTTTGTTTTGATTGGCGGTGGCCGAATTTGCTGCCTGTGGAAGGTTTTGTCCTCCTTGTATTTTGTCAGCAGACTGATGTGGAAAACGTTGTGTACCCGCATTGTATCGGGCAGTTTGAGTCTGTAGGCGTGGGAGGATATCTTTTCAATAACATCAAAGGGTCCCCCTTTCTTGTCATCCAACTTCTTGGATGGTCGTTGTGTGGCGATGTTGGATAGTAGGAACCATACTCGGTCCCCTACTTCAAATTCTTTCCCAGATGGTTCCTTTGATCTGTGGAGGTTCATGGCTGATGAGACTTCGTCCCAAACCTTCTTCATTTTCTTTGTTATTGCCTCCGCGGCTGGTACGGACTTGTCCTTAGTTTCTTCTTCCTGAGGGGCTAACCATTGAGGGTTTTTCCCGTATACTGCCTCGAAAGCGGATATACCCATCGCGGAGTTCTTGTGCTGATTGTGGCAGGATTTGGCTATGGGTAGCCATTTGGCCCAATCGTTCTACCGATAATTGCAAAAGGTCCTTAAGAAATCTTCTACCCACTAGTTTGTTCGTTCCGCCAGCCCGTCAGTTTGAGGGTGGTAGGCGGTGGAGAACTGGGGCTGGATTTGCAGCTTCTGGTACAGTGCCCTTAGGAACTGGCTGTTGAATGTTGCTCCTCTATCAGATACCGTTCTTGCGGGCGTTCCATGTAGCTTCCATACTTCCCTAATGAAGATATCTGCTAGTTCTTCCGCATTTGTGGATTCCAGGCAGGGGATGAAATGTGCCTGTCTAGAGTATCGGTCCACTACTGTTAGGATACTATCGTACCCGTTCGATACTGGTAACTTGACGATAAAATTGTAAGCGATATCCTTCCATGGCTTTATGGGGATTGGTAGCGGCTTAGTTTCACTCGGTTGTTTGTGCCCCTTGGTTCTTCCACAGACCCTGCAGGACCCGACATACCCCTTTACTTGGGTAATCACTCCGGGCCAGTCGTAACCTTCAGATAGTAGCTCTGCAGTCCTTTGTTCACCTTGGTGACCCGCCACAGGATGGTCGTGGTACAGTTTTAGTAACCGTTCGCGGATGTCTCTGTCCTCGGGGACGTAGATGCGCCCATCGTAATGGAGGATCCCTTCCTCGATCTGGTACCTATTGAATTGTTTCCTTACAGACGGAGGTAGGGATTCCTTCCCTTCGGTGCTAGAAATGAGGGTTGTTAGGGATTCGTCTTCTCCTTGGGCTTCCCGAATTTCATCTAAGAGATTCTCCGTAACCTCTGCCCTGAAACCTATGAATTTCTCTTCTGAAATCATAACTTGCGGGGGTATCTCCCCGTCGCTATAATCGTGTCTTCTTGACAGTGCGTCCGGTTTGTTCGACATCTTACCTGGTCTATACTCGATGGTGAAGTTGAACAAAGCCAGAATCGTGTGCCACCTAGCATGTCTCCTGTTCCAGACTTGGGCCTTATTCCAAAATTGGAGGTTCCGGTGGTCGGTGTATACTGTTACTGGGGTTTCGGTTCCTTCCAGGAACAGTCTCCAGTGCTCGAGTCCTCGTATGATGGCTAATAGCTCCTTGTCGTGCGTATCGTAATTCAGTTGTGGGGGGGTGAAACTTTCTGAGAGGAAGGCTATGGGATGTAGCCTTCCGTCTTCCCCTTTCTGGTTGAGTACTGCCCCTAGGGCTACCCCGGACGCGTCCGTTTCCATGAAGTAAGGCTTCTTTGGGTCTGGGTGGATCAACACGGGTTCCTTGCATATTTCCCTTTTGATCGTGGAGAAAGCACTTGCTTCCTCTGGTCCCCATGTCCAGGGCGTCTCCTTCCTAGTTAAGTTCGTTAGCGGCTTAGCAATCTTACTGAAGTCTTTCACAAATCTCCGGTAGAAGTTGGCGAAGCCTAAAAAGGCTTGCGTCTGTTTTACGGTAGAGGGTTCCTTCCATTCCTCTACTGCCTTTACCTTTTCCTTTTCCATAGATATCCCTTCTGGGGTAACGACAATCCCGATGAAACTGGTATGAGTAGTGTAAAACCTACACTTGTGGGGTTTCAGGAACAAATGGTGCTTTCGGAGTCAGTTAAGGACTTCCTTAACATGCCCAGTATGTTCCTCTTCCGTATCGGAGTAGATTAGGATATCGTCCATATATACTACTACATAGACATCAATGATATCGTGGAATATTTCGTTCATGAAGCGCTGGAAGGTCGCGGGCCCGTTCTTTACCCCAAAGGGCATTACTAGGTACTCAAACAGTCCTTCCTTGGTTCTGAAAGCCGTCTTCCACTCGTCCCCTTCCTTGATACGGATGTTGTTGAAACCCCAGTGGATGTCCATCTTGGTAAATATCTTGGCATCCTTAAGCTTCTCTACCAAATTGGCTTGTATTGGCATTGGGAACTGGTCCGGTTTAGTAATTGCGTTCAGTTTCCGGTAGTCCACTACCAGTCTGAGCCCTCCGTCTGCTTTATTTACGTAGAAGCAGGGGGAGGCGATGGGTGATGTGCTTGGTCTGATCTTCCCATCCTTTAGTTCCTTGTCTAGGTATTCCTTGAGAGCACGTGATTCTGCCGGGGACATCAGGTATGTTTTTGCCAGTCTAGGGAGTTCAGCTCCTTCAATGAAGTTGATTGCGCAATCGTAAACCTGATGCTCCGGCATCTCACTGAAGCCCTCCTCCTGAAATAGATCCTTGTACTCTGAGAATTCCTCCGGAATATCTGGCTCTGCTGTCGTTTCCGTTGCTGTTTTTCCTGTGATCTTGTCTTGATATGTGATGGAAAGGTCCTTCCATCCGATGATAGGGTTCGCATCTTTGAGCCAATCCTTTCCTAATATGATCTCGACCCCACCTAGGGGCATTATGTAGCAAGTACATTGCCATTTCTTTCCTTCTATTTCGACCTCTAGAGTTGCCTTTTGGGAGATCCTTTCTTTGATCTCATTTCCATCGATTGTGATAACTGCCCTACTGTGCTTTAGTAGCATTGTCTCTATTTGGTTCTCCTCGACGTATCTTGTGTCGACGAAGTTCCTTGAGGATCCGGAGTCGATAAGGGTTTTGGCGGGTTCCATGATTCCCTCCACCGACGCATAGATGATCGATTCTCCGTTTGATTTCTTGAGGTAGAATACATGCGTCGGGTCGGTGTCTTCGGGGCCGTCAGACATGGTGCCGGCGTCCCCCTTTAGTTTTCCGACTCGGGTTCTGGTCCCTCCTCCTCCGCGGCTCCTTTTCCTGCTTTTCCATATGTTTTTCCTGTTGTACTGTTAGTCCAGCTCCCGCGGCAGTCCTTTATCATGTGTCCCGGTTTGGTGCATTTTAGACATAGACCCACTGCCTGTCGTCGCTGTTTTTCCGCGTCGGAAATCCTTTCGGAGGAGTTTCCTTTCGGAGGTGCGGGGCGGTCGGCTTTCCCTGTTATTGTGTTTGGTGCGGTCATCTTTGATGTAACGGTTGATCCTGCTTTACCCACTAGGCACTTGGTAGCGAATAGAATATGGTCTGTTCGGCAAGCCATGGCTATCCATTCCTCAAGAGAGGAGTCTTCGAGCGCGCCATACAGTTCCAATTTGAGTAACTCCTGGCGTACGTCAGGTTTGAGTCCTCCTTTGAACTTGTCAATCAGGGCCTCGCGGTTCCATTCTACTTCCTGGGCAAGGTTCCTGAAGTGGGTGGCGTAGGCTTGCACACTCTTTTCTTGCGTGAGTTTTCCTAGGTCGCGGATGGCTTTCTCCTTCTTGACTGGGTCTCCAAATTTCAGGAGGAAGGCCTTTTTAAACGACTCCCAATTTCGTAGGTACTCGTGATCCTCTTTGGCCTGGAATGCCTTGATGAGCGATTGTAACCAATCACCCCCGGCTCCAGAGCCCAGGTTAAGTAGCGTGTGATTCATCTTGCGTCGGTCTCCGAACGTTCCCTCTTTGTAGTCATTGAAGTAGAGTTCCATCTTGGTGATAAATGTTGTGACCTACTCAGGGAAGACCCACATTTTTCTTTGATTTTACGGGACTTAGCCGTTACCGTCTAAGTCGAGTCCCATATCACGTGACCTGTAACCACCATAACGTAACACTGACCACAGGTAATCTCTCACTGGTAATGCAGTGGTCAGTGGTCAGTCGCCATCGTAATACCAAACAACTTAGGTAATCACAACAACGTCACATGACCATCGCCTGTCATGTGACCTGTAACCACTGTAACATAACACTGACCACAGGTAATCTCTCCTAGGTAATGCAGTGGTCAGTGGTCAGTTGCCATCGTGATACCAAACAACTTAGGTAATCGCCATAACGTCACATGACCACAACTGATCATGTGACCCTAGGATTACGAAGTGGCTCTTATAAGATTCGGAGCCGCACCAAGGTCAGTGGTCACTACACGTGACTTTACCCACGTTGCACGTGACCTAACTGCGGACTATGGATTGCGGACTGCGGACTACGGACAACGGAGGATGACTCATGCCTTTTCATGTATATAAAGTGGAACGAAAGCAAGATGGAGCCCCATCTTGCGTTATCTCGTCCACCCCAGTGACTTGTAACCCACTTAGAAATACGAATACAGACAGAACTTTAGCATCACGAATGACACCAGAACCTCGTAGAGGCAGAAACAGATCATAGCGACCACTCCTTGAGCCAAGAACCACGGAATTAGAACAGGTCACAACAATAAAGGTTTCTGCCTCCTTTCCTTTCTTGCCGTTGTACGGTTCTGGTTTCTTGGTCCATGCTTCCTTTGGGATTGCTGTTCCTGTTGCCGTGGTCTGATTCATTGTTGTGTCCTTGGCCCCCGCCTTCTTCTTTTCTGGTTTCCTGCCTCGGTTCCCTTCGTCGTCGCTACCTTCGGGGTCCCCGTCCCCTGGGTCCCCTCCTGGGTGTGCTGTAGACTCCCTTACAAAGGGTGTTCTCCCCAGAGGGTCACTCCTGAAGATGGTTTCTCCGATGGAGACTTCGGGTGCTGGTGCCCTGTCCCTTCGTGGGGTTGCGCTTCTTTGGTTTCCCTTGGTAGCAAGTTCATCGATGCCGTTCGCTAGGTCTGTTGTCCGTTGTTCTATGGCAGTAGTGATTTCCCCTGTGTCTTTGACTGCCTGATCCAGATCAGTAAGCCGTCTATCAATGGTTATCATTGCGGTCCCCATGTTGGTTAGGCTCTGACTCTGTGTGGCCAAAGCCTTGTTTATTTCCTTAATGGTTTCCCCCATAGCTTCGACCGTGGCTTCAGTCATGGCTTGGTGCTTCTTAGCCTCCATACCTATGTGGTATGTGTTGTTCTGGGCTCCGACCGCGGAGTCTCGGGCTTCCTGCAGGGTCTGTTGCATCCCGGTGACGACTCCTTTGAGTCGCAGCAGGGGGCCCGCGCTCTTCCCAATTTCGGTGAGAGTGGTCTTCTGGAGGGTTAGAAGGCTTTCTCTAAATGCTTCCGCGATTAATTGGATTGGGTTTGGGGGTCGTGGTTGTGCCAATCGTATTCCACTCCCAGTCCTGAGGGCTTCTGCTGCCAGGGTTGGTGGCCTGGTATTTATCCTTTTGGCCTGGTCTACTATGGTGCGGGTTAGGTCATCAACCTCTTGGACAGAGATCTCCGCACCAGTGGCTTCGCCCGCCACCGGTGGCAGTGGTGGCTGGTTGAGGATGATAGAAGAACTATGGTGTTGGGGCATTGGTTGTGCTAGTGGTACTTCTGGCATGGTACCTGGCATGTCGAGATGGGTGGCGTCGAGGTCTGTTAAGTCCGCTTCTGGTGGCGGGGTTTCGTGCTGAGAGGCTCGTGACACTGCCTGGCTTGCTAGGCGGGTCGAGTAGCGTACTCCTGTTTGCTGCTGTGACATAGTTTCCCGTGTATCTATGGATCACAGAGCCTGTTTCGCTTTCTTTTCTGTTTTTCTGTGGTGAGCCACGAGTTAGGTGAAGTTAGCCTTATAATGTTATGACCCGCTAGTTCTCTGATCTAGTGGCTAACGGTGGCTCGCTGTTCTGTTTACTGTCTGTGGTGTTCACGTATTTTACTGTGTATTTATTGGATTTATGTGCTATGTACTAGTCAGTCTTGGTGTGGTGGACAAGATAAGGCTAACTGGGACCTCCTGTCAGCCTTACTCTTACTTATATACTCAGCGACTGCGGTGAGTCATACTCATCCGCAGTCCGCAGTAACAACAAGGTCACGTGTGGCGTCGTTGGCCTATCAGGCGTCACTGAGACGGTCACGTGTATGTTTGTTAATTAGTAATATGTGAATACTTCTCGCTTGTTTTGCGGCTCCGAATCTTATAAGAGCCACACTTAATCCTAGGGTCATGTGACTTTGCTTAGTCACTCGCTGCTCGCTGCCGCATTACAAGGGAGAGATATTGCAGCAGCAAGTTACGTAAGCGGTGGTAACCACCGTAAGCACTAGGGTCACCTGACTGCCAGGTCATGTGACCACGTGCTTAGTCACTCGCTGCTCGCTGCTGCATTACATGGGAGAGATATTGCAGCAGCAAGTTACGTAAGCGGTGGTAACCACCGTAAGCGCCAAGGTCATGTGATCGGTAAAGCCAGTCAAATGACTTTGGGTAAAATACTGTAATTACCTAAGTAATCCCCTTGATTCATTGGTGTTGTCTGCTAAGTTATCAGGCGCTTAATCGTCATGCATGCGGGTCATGACACTAGAGGACGCGCGTAGGTATGCTAAGAGGCTAATGCCAGAAGCGGCCCTGGGGTACATCCCCAAAAAGGAATGCCATGAGAAGAACTGGGTAGCAGAACGAGCCTACCTAGACCTTAAAAAGGGGCTACTCGAATGGTGCGAGACGAAGCCACCCCGAACAAAGAGCACGCTAAGGTGCACGCAAATGTATGTAATCGACGACCAGGTAGGAGGGAGTGTGGATGCCGTTGTAAAGGCAGCTAAACAAAGACGGATGGCACATGGCCCCCCAACCAAGACAGAGAGGACCTTGGATTGGGTGGCCGAAGGGGAGGTTCGGAATATGGTCTATCAGGAGACCCTAAAATTCTTTGCAATGCCCCCCACCAGTTACTGGGGTCAGCTGGAAATGGGAATGGACGAAGATATGTACGAGATGGTGGCAAATAAGGGGGCCACCCTAGCAGACTTCACGGCCTGGCTCGACCTCAAAAAAGGTAAGTCCGAGGAGGAGTCGATTGAGTGGAGCATGTCCTCCCTCTCCCTGAAGGGTGAGCCAGTCCTGACCAATGCGGCAGAAGCCGTTTCCACTCTGGTAGATTGGGAGGAATGGGAAGCCGACAAGAAAACAAAAACCAGGGAAGAGATAGAGAAGGCTTTAAACGAGTTTCTTGACATGCCCCCCCTCATGGAGGCACCGGAAAACCTCACCAATTAAGGAACCACACACATTCCTCACAAGTATTGCACAAATAATAAATTGAACCAGGTAGACCCTATTTCTTTTTACATTTAACAGGCGACAGAGTACCCTGTTTCTTAGAAACCCGGTCGTAGGGCTTAGGGTGTGAACTATGGCCCTTCGCCCTCTCCCTAACAACCCCTTTCCCCTTCTTTTGCAACCAGGGGGCCTCCTCCCCAAGATCCTCCAAATAATTCAGTGAAGGAGGGGACGCCGGAATAGGAGTAGGGGCCCTCCCCTCCTCAAAGAATTCAGCCAGGGCCGCCTGATGAGCGGCCTCCTCCAACTCCATGGCCACACTGTCGATTTCTACCCAACAAGTCAGCATACGCAAAAAACAAAAGGAACACCCGACATACTAGTAAAAGAAAAGGTGGCCCAGTCACCAACCTTGCCCTCATAATTGTCGAGGGCAGCGTCACAGACAGCGCTGCAATAGGCGCAGTACTCATCCCCCAGGAGAGCCCAGCAAGTACAGTCAAGGGGATTGTAGTTAAGAGTTATAACTCGCATGATAAGGAGGGAGACAAGATGAAGAGACTTCCAAAAGCCTGGCTGGTAAATATAGCCAACTGAGAAGAACGTGCAACAAGTACAAACAGAATAACATCACATGACCAACAAAAGTCACATGACTCCTGCTATCTCATAACACCAGAGGGGTCAGAGAGGGGGCACTGACTGGAGTCAAGGAGTGGAGCCCCCGAGCAAAGCAAGGATCAAGGTGACACGACGAGCAGAGGGAGGGCACCCCTCGGAGATGCGTCATCACGTGACCAGTAACAACGTCACGTGACTGATAATCAAACCACTGAAACATTTATCTAGGGGGAGAGTAGCGACCCACTCCTCTCACACCACTTACATGCACCCCACTCCCCCCACTTACAATGCAACACTCCCAGACGACAATGAATCGGAGCCAACGGAGAGGAGGTCGAGGACCTCATGGCTGGGGAGCTCACGGAGGAGGCCCTGGAAGGGATATTGGTGAAAGGGAAGGGCGGTAAGAGGAGTTGTATGCAGGTACACACCGAACCCCGAACCGCCTGGGAAGACGTTACTGACCGACCAATAAAGGCCGACCTTGAGGATGGGGAGGAGATCGTCTCCACGGAGACAAAGGAGGAATTCTACCAGCGCTTCAAACACCTCCGACCCCTCCAGATGACGACGGCCTGGAACTCGGTCCGGGCGTACGTGGATTACGTGTACAAGACTGATGCGGGACTTCTGCCTGCCATCCCAGTCGAACTCAAACGACCAGAACTCACCACCCACATCAAACAGGCGGACCTTTGGTTCGAGTGGGAGGTACCCCCAAAAGCACCTGGGATGCGCCACCGCATCCTAGTAATCAAAGGGGAGACAGGGACCGGGAAGACGACATACACCCAGTCAAAAGGTATGCACAGCCGTATGTGCAACGTGTGGAACATGTCCACCCTCTCGGAGGATGTGGACATGTGGATCCTGAACCTCCAACTGGGCATGGGGGAGGCTTCTAGTTTTTCAGTTCTGTAAGCCATTCCTCGATATGCCCTTCTGGGTCCTGTGCTGCTTTGCCACTTGTTGGTTTATGTTCTTTTCCTTTAGGGTCGAAAGTCCAGACCCCCCTGCAGTCCTTCAGGACATGTCCCAGCTTTGCACACTTGATGCACAGGTTTTCTCACCTGCAGCACTGTTTTTTCTCATCCGGGTCCCTTACTGTGATTTGGGGCTTCTTCCTTCCCATCGATTGGTGCAAGGGTCCTGCCTGTGAAGAATTGGCTCGACAATCCTGGTTTGAGGGGTTTGAGTTTGATGACTTGGACATGAGTTTCTAGTTAGTAAAGATGATATCATCGGTCTTGATAGCTAGGGTGATCCAATTGTCAAGCGTTGCGTTGTCAGCGTTGGTGATGAGCATCATTTGGCATAGTTCCTTCTGAACCTCAGGTTTCAGGCATTCTTTGAATTTATTGATGAGGGCTTCCTGGTTCCAGTCCACTTCCTGGATAAGTATTTGGAATTGGGTGGTGTAAGCCTGTGCCCTCGTGGTTTAGACTAACTTGCTGAGTTCTCGAATTGCCCTGTCCTTCTTGACCAGGTCCACAACGTGGAGCGAGAAGGCTGCTTTGAGGGCCTTCCAAGACTTCAAGGGTCCCGTGGTGTCCTTTTCAGACACCTTTGCAAGTAATGGTTGGGCCCAATTGGCTGCTCCTCCAGGGGCCATGTTCATTAGGAGGGCCATTATCTTTCTCCCATCGCTGAAGGTTCCTTCATCATAGTCCCCAAAGTATATCTCCATCCTCATGAGGAAGGCCTCAGCTTCCTTTCCCTTCTGACCCAAGAAGGGTTATGGTTTCTTGGTTCACGCTCCTTTGGGATCAGTGCTCCTGCATCGGTCATCTGATTAAGAAAGGTAATATCCCTCCGGGATTCCATTCTTGGTATGGTCTCCCTTTCGGGAGTGGCAGTTGATTCACGAACCAAGAAGTGGTCTTTGAAGGGAGATGTAGAATGAGAATGGGGGATCAGGAGGTCCTGGTCTTTACCTTTTGTGGGGTCTCCTACCAGGGCCGCCGTACTGCTCCTTCTTCATATCATTGGGTCTGCCTTGAAGGTGTCTTCTGTCACTCACTCCTCAACTGTTGTACCATCTGCTCTATGTCTCTTAATGTGTTTTGTTGGTTGAGCAGGATACCATGTCATGACCCGTGCCCATGACATACAAGACATACAAAGCACTATGTGGCTGCAAATGAGTCACACCCAATAGACATAATTAATTAGGTGTTTATCACATTCTCTCCGAAGTCGCTCGGAACACTTCACGTGTCATGTGACTTCAGCACTTATGGTGGTTAACCACACTTACGCAAGTCAGGCTTGCAATATCTCTCTCTTGTAAGGCTATCCCAACTCCCGACCTGTCACATGACCAGATCACATGACCCTTGGACCCTGCGCGGCTCTTATAAGATTCAGAGCCACAAATAATCCGAGTAGTGAGTACATGTGACCATCTTCGTGACACCTAATAGGCTATCGACGCTACACATGACTTTGTTATGACTGTGGACTGTGGATTAGAGATGACTCACAGCAGCCACTAGAGTATATAAGTAGCATAAGGCAGACAGAGTACCTCAGTTTGCCTTATCTTGTCCACCACACCGAGACCGACTAGTATATAGTATATAGTAAGCAATAAACACAGATAAATCACAACCAATTACAGACAGTAAACCAATACAGAGAGCCACTGTTAGCCATTAGGTCCAGAGAACTAGCAGGTCATAACATTATAAGGCAAACTTAAATCTAACTCATGGCTCATATAGAATAGACTCTGTGATCCATAGACACAACCGGAAACTATGTCACAGCAGACAACAGGAGAATGTTACCAGACCGGATCAGTAAGCCAAGCAGTGTCCCGAGCAGCCCAACAACAACCCCCGCCACCAGAAACAGACCCCGATACTACCCACCTCAACATACCAGGCACTATGCCTGATGTGCCACTGGCACAACCAGCTCCCCAACACCTGATATCCTTCATACACATACCCCTGCCACCGGTGACTGGCAAAGCCTCCACCAAGGGAGACACCCTAGGTCCAATGGAAACCTCCATCCAAGAAATCCAGGACCTAACTCGCACAATGATGGACCATGCCAAACAGATAAACACCAGACCCCCTACCCCTGCGGAGGCCCCCAGGACCGGAAGTGGAATAGGGATGCTACAACCACGGGCCCCAAACCCGATTATTCTAATTACCGAAGCAATCAGGGAAGGACTAATAAACCTCCAAAGAGCCACCCTCTCCGAAATCAAAAAAAGTGTGGAGCCCTCAACCCAGTCTGAAACAGTCATCAAAGGGATGCAACAAGTGCTAGAGGAAACCCAACAATCAGCAATCAGTGCCCACAATAACACATATCACTTGAGTGTTGCAATAAACAAGCACCAGGCCACCCTGGAGGCAGTAGGGGAAACCATCAAAGAGATAAACAAAGTCATGACAGTGCAAAATCAAAGGATGGGAGACATGGGAGAAACGATCATAGCCATGAAACAATGTTCTACAGATCTAGCCAACACCATGGAGAGGGTGACCAAAGAAACACAAAAGGGAGAAGAACCCCAGCAGGAAAGGTACCCGATCCCCAGGAACCCGGAGGGAGAAACATTCTCCACAGAGGTGCCGTTCGCCAGGAGATCCTTCGTGAGAGAATCCATGGCCCATCCTGAAGGAGACCTGAATGGTAGTGATCTGGATGATAGCAGTGACGAAGGAGGTAAAAAGGGAAGGGACAATGAAAAGAGAAGGGATGACAAGAAGCCGGCAGTCAGGGACACCACAATGAATCAAACTACAACAGCCAGAATGGCAATCCCAAAAGAGGCACGTACCAAGAGACCAGAACCCTTCAACAGAAAAAAGGGAAAAGAAGCAGAAATCTTCATAACTAAAATGGAGATCTACTTCAACAGCTACGAAGAAGGGACCTTCGGAGATCAGTGTAAAATAAACCAGACCCTCCTAAATATGGCCTCAGGAGACATGGCCATCTGGGCATAACCGCTTATCAAGAAGATAGCAGCCCAGGAAGACCATGAGTTCCTCCAAAGCTGGGAAGCCTTCAAATGAGCCTTCCGTATTAACTTCGGAGACCCAGTCAAGAAGGAAAAGGCCATCTGGGAATTAGGGAAGCTTACACAAGTAAAGAGCACACAAGCTTACGCTACCCAATTCAGGAACCTAGCCCAAGAAGTGGAATGGAACCGCAAAGCCCTAATTGATAAGTTCAAAGAGGGACTCAAGCCCGACGTACAACAAGAGCTGCTCAAAATGGAACTATATGGAGCACTTGAAGACTTCTCTCTCGAACAGTGGATGGCAGCCACCTGTCGGACCGACAACATCCTGTTTGCCACCAAACGGCTTAACGCCAAGGCAGGATCAGTCATCACAAGCAAACCCACGGTCCCAGCCCCAATAACGGGAAAAGCAGACTGCAGACAAGTCCAGAAGAATACCACCATTGAAAAGGTCTCCAACACAGAGAAGCAACACCGAAGGAAGGAAGGGTTATGTATCAAATGCGCTAAACCAGGACACGTGATAAAGGACTGCTGGGGAGGTTGGACCAACACGACAAAGGGAAAGACCTACAGAAAAGCGGGAAAGGAAACAGGAGAGGAGAAAGAACAAGAATCCAAGTTGGAAAACTAGAGAGGGACGTCAGCACCATGTCTCATGCCCCTGAAGACACCGACCCGACGCATGTATTCTACCTAAACAAATCCAGCGGAGAATCAATCATCTATGCATTGGTGGAAGGAATCATGGAACCCACCAAAACCCTCATCAACTCTGGATCCTTGAGGAACTTTGTCGACACAGGATACATTGAGGAGAACCAAATAGAAACGGTACCACTCAAACACAGCAGGGCAGTCATAGCAATTGACAGAAAAGAAATTGAAGAAAGAATCTCACAGAAAGCGACCCTGGAAATTGAAATAGAAGGGAAGAGGTGGAGATGCACCTGTTACATGATGCTGTTAGGAGGAGTCAAGATCATCCTAGGGAAGGATTGGCTCAAGGACGCAGATCCCATCATCGGGTGGAGAGACCTCTATTACATACCAAGATAACATCACGGGAATAACAGCTACCAAAAAGACGGTAGAACTGGAAATCCCAAAAGAGTTCCTAGAATACAGTGACCTCTTCCAGGAAGAGGGTTTTAGCGAGATGCCAGAACATCGGGTATACAATTGTGCCATCAATTTTGTCAAAGGGGCCGAACTCCCCTGACCGGCCAAAACCTGCCCAATGTCTCTGGTGGAGTCACAAGCACTCAAAGAATACTTGGACAAGGAACTAAGAGACAGAAAGATTAGACCAAGCTCATCTCCCATTGCATCACCATGCTTTTACATAAACAAAGCCAACAGAGGGCTCAGACTAGTTGTGGACTATCGGAAATTGAACGCGATAACCAAACCGGATCAGTTCCCCATGTCAATCCAAGCGGATTTAGTTGAAAAGCTGAAAGATGTGAAGATCTTTACTAAAATGGACATCCATTGGGGATTCAACAACATCCATATCAAGGAAGGTGACAAATGGAAAACAGCTTTCTGGACCAAGGAAGGGCTATTCAAATGCTTAGTAATGCCCTTCAGAGTAAAGAACGGACCAGCAACCTTCCAGCGATCCATGAACGAAATCTTCCATGACATCATTGATGACTATGCAGTAGTGTACATGGATGACATCCTAATCTACTCCCATACAGCGGAGGAACACACAAAACATGTCAGGGAGGTCCTAAACAGACTCCGTAAACACCACTGGTTCCTCAAACCCCACAAGTGTAAGTTTTACACCACCCACACTAAGTTCATAGGCATCGTCATCACCCCAGAAGTGATTTCTATGGAGACAGAAAAGGTAAAAGCGGTAGAAGAATGGAAGGCACCAACCACGGTCAAACAAGTACAAGCCTTCCTCGGATTTGCCAACTTCTACCAGAGATTCGTAAAACACTTTAGCAAGATTGCTAAACCACTAACAAACCTAACAAGAGAAGAGACACCCTGGACCTGGGGGCAAGAGGAAGCAGACGCTTTCACAGCAATCAAAGGTGAAATCTGCAAGGTGCTGGTGTTGATACACCCTGATCCCAAAAAACCCTACTACATGGAGACAGATGCGTCAGGGGTAGCCTTAGGAGCTGTACTAAATCAGAAGGGAGATGACAACAGATTACACCCTATAGCCTTCCTTTCCGAAAGTTTCACCCCACCGCAATGAAACTACGACACACACGACAAAGAACTACTAGCGATTATTAGGGGATTCGAGCATTGGAGACTGTTCCTGGAAGGAACTGAGACCCCAGTAACAGTATACACAGACCACCAAAACCTACAGTTTTGGAACAAGGCCCAAGTATGGAACAGAAGGCATGCCAGATGGCATATGATCCTAGCCTCCTTCAATTTTACCATTGAATACAGACCGGGAAAAATGTCCAACAAACCAGATGCACTATCGAGAAGACATGATCATAGTGATGAAACCATCCCACTGCAGATCATGATACTGGAGGAGAAGTTCATAGGATTCAGGGCTGAGATCACTGCAGATCTTATAGATGAAATTAGAGAAGCCCAGGGGGAAGACAAATCCCTGGCGACTCTGATATCCAGCATGGAAGGGAAAGAGTCCCTACCACTGTCGGTAAGGAAACAATTCGACAGATACCAAATCAAAGGAGGGATGTTCCAATACAACAGACAAATATATGTCCCGGAGGACAAAGACATCTGTGAAAGGCTACTAAAGATCTACCATGATCACCCTGTTGCAGGGCATCAAGGGGAACAAAGGACTGCAGAACTCCTGTCTGCGGAGTACTTTTGGCCCGGAATGATAACCCAGGTGAAAGGGTACGTAGGGTCCTGCGAAGTCTGCGGGAGAGCAAAGGGGCATAAACAACCAAGTGAAACCAAGCCTTTACCAAACCCTGTAAAATCGTGGAGGGACATTGTGTACGACTTCATTGTCAAGCTACCCAAATCCAACGGCTATGACAGTATCCTAACAGTAGTAGATTGGTACTCTAGGCAGGCACACTTCATCCCTTGCCTGGAATCCACTAACGCTGAGGAACTGGCAGATATATTCATCAAGGATGTATGGAAGCTGCACGGCACCCCTGCAAGAACCATCTCAGACCAGGGTCCAACATTCAATAGCCAATTTCTGAGAGCCCTATATCAAAAACTACAGATCCAACCCCAGTTCTCCACCACCTACCACCCTCAAACCGATGGATTGGCAGAATGTATGAACCGATGGGTGGAGGGCTTCCTAAAAACATTCTGCAATTACTGACAGAATGACTGGTCAAAATGGCTACCGATAGTGGAGTTCTGCCACAACCAACACAAAAATGCTGCAACGGGCATATCTGCTTTTGAAGTGGTATATGGAGAAAATCTCAGTGGTTGGCACCACGAGAAGAAGAAATTGGAGACCAAACAGTGCCGGCCGCTGAGTCCATAGCAAACAAAATGAATGAAGTCTGGAAAGAAGCCACATTGGCTATGAACCTTCACAGGGCGAAGGAACCAACCGGAAGAGAACTTGAAGTAGGAGACCGGGTATGGCTCCTACTAACAAACATAACTTCACAGCAACCATCCAAGAAGTTAGACAACAGGAAAGGGGGCCCCTTTGAAATAATTGAGAAGATATCCTCCCACACCTACCAACTTAAACTACTGGACACAATGAGGGTCCACAATGTCTTCCACATTAACCTGTTGACTAAGTATAAGGAAGATAAGACTTTCCAGAGATGACAAATCTGACCACCACCAATCAAAACAAAGGAAGGGGAGGAAGAATGGGAAATCGACCACATCGTATCCTGGAATTGGAAGAAGGGTAAACCTTCTACAGGATAAGGTGGGAAAGATACGATCTGATTGAAGACACGGAAGAACAGGCCAAGAAGTTCGCAAACATGAATGACTTGCTGGAGGACTTGCGCAGCAGGGAGCCCAATGCACCAACGCCAGGAGAGGAGGAGTCACACAGAAATGACTCAGTGGGCAGCACAAATAGGAAGAAACAACATAGAAAACGGGTATAAAGGAACCATCGAGCAGCCTACAAAATCCAAGTCGACAGGCTATCCACCTCCCACTGCCACAAACCAAACACCCATACACAATGCCCGCTAACCATTACCAATTTCTAGGATTGCCCATAGGCCTCAACCAGGGATCCCCGAGTGCCCCACCCTGCTTTGTATCTGGGGTTAGGTCCACCCAAGGTGACCTAGAAGAAGCACAAAGGTACGCAAGGAGACTAATGCCAGGAGTAATCCTCGGTTACATCCCTAAGAAGGAGCGCCACGAGACTAACAGGGTAGTAGACCGTGCATAGCTGGACCCAAAGAAAGGACTGCTTGAGTGGTGCCACTTGAGACCCCCAAGGTCAAAAAGTGCCCTAAGGTGCACGCCAATGTATGTAATTGACGACCTGGTAGGAGCTAACGTGGATGTTGTAGTAAAAGCGGCCAGGAAGAGGAGAGTAGAACAAGGCCCCCCAGTCAAGCAGGAGACCCTGGATTGGGTGGCCCAAGAGGAGGTTTGGAATAGGGTCTACCAGGAGACCCTAAAATTCTTTGCCATGGCACCAAGCTGCTACTGGGGAAGGTTAGAAACGGTAACAGACAAAGAAATGTATGAGCTGGTGGCTAACAAAGGAGCCACCCTAACGGACTTCACGGCCTTGCTAGACATTTGAAAGGGGACCTCCAACGATGGATCAGTTGAGCGGAGCATGTCATCCCTTTCCCTAACCGACCTGGCCCCAACAAACATGGCAGAGGCCAGCTCCACCCTGGTAGATTGGGAAGATTGGGAGGAGGAAAAGGAGATCAGGGACAATGTGGAAAAGGCCCTGAACAAATTTTTGGACCTGCCACCTCCTTGGGAACCCCCAGAGGGGCTGACAGATTAAGACCCTTCTGTAATTTTCTTACATTTTCAAGCACCGGACAAACAAATCAGAGGACCCTTAAATTCCTATTTCCTTTTACAAGTAGAGAATGCCAGAGAACCCCGCACCCTAGAAACACAGTCATAGGGTTTGGGACACAAGGGTTTGCCCTTTCCCTTAACAACCCCCTTTCCCTTCTTCCATAACCAAGGGGCCTCCTCCCCGAGGTCTGCCAAATAATTCAGTGGGGAAGGGGACGCCAGAGCAGGGGTAGGTGCCCTCCCCTCCTCAAAGAACTCAGCCAAGGCCGCCTGATGGGCAGCCTCCTCTATTTCCATGGCCAAACTATCAGCCCCTTACAAGCAAGTTAGTAAGCAAACTGAAAAGAATAAACAAGCGGACTTACTCATAAAGGAGAAGACTGCCCAGTCCCCGACTTTTCCCTTGTAATCATCGAGGGCTGCATTGCAAACGGCCTCGCAATACTTGCAGTACACCCCCGAGGGAAGCATCCAACATGTGCAAGAGAGGGGGTCAAAGTTAAGAGTGATAGTATGCATGATGGTGGAGTGGGGGTGTGGCTGTGCCCGTGTATGTCCCCGGGTCTGTCCGGGTGTGATCCTCTGTCCCTTGCTACCAGACCTATCCAGCTGGGTTGTCCCCTTCCCCCTCTCCACCTGGTGACGACTGTGTTTTGCTTCCTACATGCCCACACAACCACCTCACTTTGTCTGCGTGTTTTTTGACATGTTTTTCGCATTTTTTGCACCCTCTTCACCATGCACAGCCACCCACCGTGGCCCCAACTGCTTCTGCTCATTTTCCTGCATAAATACACGCTCCCGACCAACGCTCTGTACCTCGTTCGATAGCCCCGCTTTCTACAATTCGAATGAGTTCTTAATCCCCTCAATACAACCCGAACTACCATCTCTATTCGAGTTTTCTTGGCTGACCATCTTTGCACCCCGGTTGCCTCACTTGTCGTGTATCCGGCCTCCAAAAACTGCATCAATTTCCGCAAGACACAGATCATCCAATAGCCCCCAATTCTGCGCTCTGAACGCTCCGTTAATCACACTGTTTGGTGTCCTGTAGCGTGTGCAAGCCCACCTTTTGCCCGACAGCCACCCTTGCCTCTCATTCTCCGATACATAGTCTTTTAATAGCTCATTTCTTTGCCTACCATGTCATCCAAGATTTCAATTGACAGCTCTGCCTTGTAGCTATCGATCAAGCCCTTACACGTCCACTGCACTGCCGTATACGCTGAGATCGTGCGACCTTGCCATTCAACAAACCTCAGGGTCTTGGCCAACCACATCCCACCTTTCGATTTTTCCCTCGCCCAGTTCTCGTACTCTCATGGCGATGCATAGCTCATTTGATTTGCCTTGCCTCTGCGGATCTACCTGTGCCATTTGTGTCTGAACCCGTCCAGTACCTCTGCCGTCATCGCCGCATCCATCCCACAACTTGCTTATCTGCTCTCGCAACAGACAGCCCGCGGTATTCCAATTTTTACTCGCTCAATACTGGTCCCCTCGCCATGCAAAGTAGTCCATTTGACCTGTCCCACTGCTGCGCATTGAACAGTTCTGCTTGTGCCTGATTCCACCCGTGTTGCGTACTGCCATGCCCGCTGCTGACCCCAATGACCAACGTGCTGCTTGCGACTTCCAACAGTTGTTGCGCTATGACATTTTCTCAGGCCGCACACCACAGTCACAGCTTGATTGGTTTCTTGCGCTGCTGAAATGAGTCAGACGAAGCCAGCGACTTATCGATGAGGCATTAGGGCCTCGTGAGGCTGCGAACGAGTGGGCAAAGGAGGAATTGGTGCAACACCGGACAGACGAATTCCTGCACAACCTGTGGCTTGCTGCACTCCGACAGCAGCTGCGGGATCTCTCCTGCTTGCAAGGTGATGGAACACTGTGGGCAGGCATTGGCCATCACAAGAAACACTGCTGAGCCTTTCAAGCAACCAGCCATGCGTATGTCCTGCACCAAACCCTTGCCGCACCCTCTGCAGCTCCTGTTTTAACTCTTGATCATACCCCCAATGTGCCCTCGCATCCTGTCACACCCCCTGGCCTGCTTGAGGTATCCTGGAACCTTCGGCTTGCAGTCTATGGTGTCGATGGGCCCGGCCCATATGACATCGGTTCACCTGCCACACCTGCTGTGCCAACACCTGCTCCTGCCCCTGAGCCCATACCCTCATACTACGTTGCACCCTGTTTCCACCATGTTACACTCCAGCCTGGAGAGTGGAATGTGTTTGGAGAGGAGGTGGACTGGTACTTCACTTATGTGGTGGCTACAGGGCGCTGTGTGCTGCCACCAGGGGTGGAACTGTCAGTCCGGGATGCAGTGGTTGTAGAGATGTCATGCAGGCAACCTGCACCCAGGAATTCCTGCTGTTTCTGGGCCCTTTCCCGCCCCTTCCGGCATCAGCAGGAACAGGCTGGGAAGAGGAAGGGCTTGGAGATGCAGGGTTCCCACACCAGAACCCGCTGTTCCCACAGCTATATGATGTACCCAGTAGCTCAGGTCACTCCTGCAGCTTCAGACAACTATTTAGCTGCAAAATGCATGGTGCATGCATGAAACTTTGCCTACGGGGCTGGCTGGAGATTTTGGCCAATGTCAAAACCCACCGCAAATGTATATAGGCTACATAGTTAAATGCAAAAAAATCAGGAGGTTCCATATATTCCTTTGCGCTAGTCAAAATAAATTATTCTGAGGTAGAAATCAGTGAAATACAACCTAAATATATTCAGGGGGGAGCGCACCCCCTAGTACTTGCTATTAAGGCAGTTTCTATGTAGTCTGGTGAAGCGATTCTCATATACACACCAGCTTAATACTATATGCAAAATATCACATCAATGCAATCAGTGGAAGTGGAGGAACTAGCAAGGGGAATCAGTGCTTACCCCTATTCCCCCCCTAGTGCAGCACAGGATGAACTAAGGAGAAGGAGCAGAAAGTAATGAGTACATTTCAATCTATATACTAATGAAGTACTCTATGCAAAATATCTCACTTGTAGCTATTCTGGATCCATGTGAACTTACCTGCTGGATATGCCCAGGAGCACATTGGACTCCCAGGCTAACTCTGTGAGTTCTGACATGTTTTGTCACAGTTACAAGTGGGCTAGGGTGGCGAACTATGGTAATCAGCCATCATGAACAATATTCAGTAATGCATGAAAGGCTCAAAATCACTCATTGGTGCTACAGAGGGCTGACTCCTATGATTTCAGCCCCTGTCTAGCACTTTCCCCCCTGTTTCCCCCCTTTACCATGGGCCAAAGTGGCTGAAACTTTGTGAGTACACTCTAATAACATGGGCGCATCCAATGCACACAGGGGAGCGGCATTTGAATGGTGAGATTCACTAGTCTGTGTGGCGCTTTTCAGGGGTAAATGCCTCCCTTACACTACATGTACCCTCTACAGCTGTAGAAATTTATTCAGGCCATATGAAGTACATATTCAGAAAGCTGGAATCTTTTTGCATATTATGGTATTTTTATCTTTCAGATGTGGTGACATTTGGGGAGGTCCCAAACTCTGCTTCAGGCAGTCAAAGTACCTTGTACAATGTACCAGACTGTAACTACGTGAAATAAAGTAGATAAAATCCTGAAAAAAATACCACCAGGTGCGCCTGATTTTTGCGAGAATTTTGAGCCCAAGAACGCGGGTTCCCGCCCGGTTCCCGCTTCCCGGGGAGCGGGAAGAGGCAGGGAAAGGGAATAGCAAATACCTGTGGGTTCCCGGGTGCCGGAAGGGGAACCCGTGTTTCTTCCCGGGTGACATCACTAAGCGGTTGACATTGTGAGTGCCAAGGCAATTGTGCCAGGGGCTCTTGGACAACTTGCATCACTGTTGTTCCCAAGTGGTGTGCATGATTTTGAAATGGGACTTGAGCCCCATTGGGCTTTGTTGGAGTTTTGTGCGGGATGGTTGGAGCTTGCATCTTGAGATTACTTTTCTTTCTTTTGTTTTCTTTTTCCTTCCTTTTTCTTGTGTTGCTTGTTTTGTTGTCTATTGTGCCTCTTGGTTGCCCAGTCGAGGGCGCCTGGCTTTCTTTATGGGGGGGGAGCCTGGAGTGGGGGTGTGGCTGTGCCCATGTATGTCCCTGGGTCTGTCCAGGTGTGATCCTCTGTCCCTTGCTACCAGACCTATCCAGCTGGGCTGTCCCCTTCCCCCTCTCCAACAGCAGAGTAAGGTGAAGGGAGAGTCCCCATCCCAACCAGGTATAAATACCATGGGGTAACAGAGTGACACGCCAACACAAATACAATAACATCATGTGACCCAGCAAGAGATCACATGTTCAACCAAGTCACATGACCCTCACTATCTTGTAACACTGCAGGGTTGGAGAGGGGGCACCAACCAAAGTTGAGGAAGTGGAGCCCCCGAGTGTCAGTGAGGATCAGGGTGACACGACAAGCGAAGGGAGGGCACCCCTTGGAGATGCGTTGTCATGTGACATACAAAGCAATGTCATGTGACACTAAACAAACCACAAAGGTATATCATGACAGCAGAACGAGACACAAGAAACGAACACCCTCTTATGTCCAACCCCTCTCCTTCCAACCAACATTCCCCAGACAACAATGAACACCTCAGGCACTGGACCAAGCGGGGAGCTAGGAACGAGGGATGACAAACCCATGCCGCCGAGGTTGGTCTCGCCATTGCCAACGCGCTGGGAAGCAACCCCTCACCCAGAACTTGGTTCTGGGTGGCCTATGCTGATGGCTCGAGGGTCTGCCTCGCCAACACCAAACAAGCAAAACCCCGGTCCATTGTCCCGCTTCCTGATAACGCACTGGGCAGTGCTCCTCATGTGGAGCAGCTTGAGGGAGGAGGATCCCAGCGGTCTAGTGAGCCGCTTCAAACACTTCTGCAGGAACCGCCCGAACCATTGGCGGACCCTGGCCATTGTCGAACGGCACAACCTGGAGGAACTGGGCTTCAGCCTGGAGTGCCCCCTCCACGTACACGCGTTGACTATCAGCGCACCACGGAAAAGCAGGTGGAACACCCACAACCCACACTTTTGGGACTTTGAGGGGTCCCATCTGAACATTGCCCTCAAGGAATTAAGGGAGGGGCCTGGGGGGTGTCCAGCCCATATGGCCTTCCATTATCTATGGAAGGACATCGGAGCAAACGGGGAGGCAATTGAGGACCTCATGGCTGGGGACCTAACTGCCAAGGTGCTGGAGGAGATCCTGGTGAAAGGGAAGGGTGGTAAACGATCCAGGATGCAGGTGTGCACCCATCTACGCCTTGTACACCCCAAGCTAACCAGATATGAATGGTGGGCCAACCTGGAGGACGGGGAGGAGATTGTCTCCGCCCCAACAAAGGAGGAGTACTACCAACGATACAAGTGACTCCATCCCCTCCAGATGATGACGGCCTGGAACTCAGTCCAGGCGTATGCAGAACACACATACAAAACTGATGTGGTGCTCCTCACCACCATACCGGTCAACCTTGAACGACTGGAACCCGCTGACCACATCAAACAGGCGGACCGCTGGTTCAAGCAGGAAGTCCCCCCAAAGGCACCCAGGATGTGCCACCACATTCTGGTGATTGAGGGAGAGACGGGGACCAGGAAGACTGCATATGCCCAGTCCAAAGGCACACACAGTTGCATGTGCAATGTGTGGAACGTGTCCACCCTGTTGGAGGGCGCAGATGTATGGATCCTGGATGACATGGTCCATATGAACGGCAAGTACTTGCTCAAGGCCCTGAGCCAGTATGAGGCGGACTTCATGGGCTGATACTGTCATGTGAAGGCAATGAAGGTACGCCCAATGGTGATCCTAGGAAACAGCCAGGCAGCAATCAGCAAGTGCTGGTCGGACATAGAAGGAGAGGAAGGGGAGGCCTGGGTGGCCAGAAATGTAGAATGGGTATACACGGGGTCTGCCCCCTTTTTTGTATTCCCCTAAATATAGAATTAAAACCCTATAAAAGCGCCTCTCTGGAATCCTCCATGCGAGACCCAAAGGGGGGAACAATGTCATGACCCGTGCCCATGACGTACAAGACATACAAAGCACTATGTGGCTGCAAACAAGTCACACCCAATAGACATAATTAATTAGGTGTTTATCATATTCTCTCCGAAGTCGCTCGGAACACTTCATGTGTCACGTGACTTCGGCACTTATGGTGGTTAACCGCGCTTATGCAAGTCAGGCTTGCAATATCTCTCTCTTGTAATGCTATCCCAACTCCCGACCTGTCACATGAGCGGATCACATGACCCTTGGACCCTGTGCGGCTCTTATAAGATTTGGAGCTGCAAATAACCCGAGTAGTGAGTACACGTGACCAGTAAACAAACACACGTGACCGTCTTGGTGACACCTAATAGGCTATCAACGCTACATGTAACTTTGTTATGACTGTGGACTGCGGATTAGAGATGACTCACAGCAGCCACTAGAGTATATAAGTAGCATAAGGCAGATGGAGTACCTCAGTTTGCTCTATCTTGTCCACCACACCAAGACCGACTAGTATATAGTATATAGTACACAATAAACACAGATAAATCACAACCAATTACAGACAGTAAACCAATACAGAGAGCCACTGTTAGCCATAAGGTCCAGAGAACTAGCGGGTCATAACATACCATTCATCATTTTAATGGTTTTGTTCATGTCGTCGTCTCTCTTCTGTTGTCCCTTGTTGGAATCATTTAGATATTTGGTTAGTTTGTCATCCCTAACCCGCCATCCGTCGTTGATTTCCTTAATCATTCTATTCCACTCAGGGGTACGCTTGTTAGCTTCTTTGGCCTTGACGAGCACCTCCTTGCTTCCTTCTGCTGCAGCTTGTGCATGTTCAAGTGCCAGCTTTGGAAGTTCTTGGATTGAATCTAGCTGTTTCCCTTGTGCTTCTAGCAGTGTTTCCTTTTCCAGGGCTGATTGAAGGATCTTCTGATTTTCTGACAGGGACCTATTGTGGAAGTCCTTAAGTCCTGCTTGTAGGGTGGCTACCATTCGCTGCATCGCTTCCGTAGTCATTAGATGGATTGGAGCAGTTACAACCAGAGCCATTTGGGTGGGGCTGGGTCTACCTAGTTGGTGTCATGACCGGCGTACATGATGACTAAGCGCCTGATAACTTAGTGCATGCCATCAACAAGACAAAGGGAATTAATTAGGTAATTGTAGTATTTTATCTGAAGTCATTTGATTGACTTTACCGATCACATGACCTCGGCGCTTACGGTGGTTACTGCCGCTGACGTAACTCGCGCCTGCAATATCTCTCCCATGTAATGCAGGAGCAAGGAGTGAGTGACTAAGCATGAAGTCACATGACCCAGCAGTCAGGTGACCCCAGCGCCTACGGTGGTTACCGCCGCTTACGTAACTCGCTCCTGCTATATCTCTCCCATGTAATGCAGGAGCGAGGAGCCAGTGACTAAGCATGAAGTCACATGACCCTAGAAGTATAAACATATGACTAATATACAAGCTCACACGTGACCGCCTTGGTGACACCTGATAGGCCATCAACGCTACACGTGACCTTGTTGTGGCTGCGGACTGCGGACTGGGATGACTCACTGCACCCACATGATATATAAGTAGGAGTAAGGCGAACTGAGGTCCTCAGTTAGCCTTATCTTGTCCACCACACCGAGACCGACTAGTATATACCAAGTGAATCCAATAAACATACAGACACCACAAACAGTAAGCAGAACAGCAAGCCACTGTTAGCCACCAGATCAGAGAACTAGCGGGTCATAACATTATAAGGCTAACTTCACCTAACTCGTGGCTCACCACAGAAACAGAAAGGAAAGCGAAACAGGTTCTGTGATCCATAGACACACGGGAAACTATGTCACAGCAACAAACAGGAGTACGCTACTCGACCCACCTAGCGAGCTGAGCAGCGTCACGAACCTCTCAGCACAAACCCCCACCACCAGAAGTCCTGCCACCAGAGGTGGACTTAACAGACCTCGACGCCACTCATCTCGACATGCCAGGCACCATGCCGGAAGCACTGCTAGCACAACCAGTTCCCCAACACCACAGCTCCATTATCCTTAACCAGCCACCACCGCCACTGGTGGCTAGTGAAGCCACCGCCGCGGAGATCTCCATTCAAGAGGTTGATGACCTAACCCGCACCATAGTGGACCAAGCAAAAAGGATAAATACCAGGCCACCAACCCCGGCAACAGAAGCCCTCAGGACTGGGAGTGGAGTAAGACTAGCGCAGCCACGACCCCCAAACCCAATCCAATTGATCGCGGAAGCCTTTAGGGAAAGCCTTCTAACCCTCCAGAAGACTACCCTCACCGAGATAGGGAAGAACACGGCCCCCCTGATGTGACTCGAAGGGGTCGTTACCGGGATGCAGCAAACCCTGCAGGAAGCTCGAGACTCCACGGTCGGGGCCCAGAACAACACATACCAAATAGGTACGGAGGCCAAGAGGCATAAGCCACGACCGAGGCCACGGTCGAAGCCATGGGGGAAACCATTAAGCAAATAAACAAGGCTTTGGCCGCACAGAGTCAAAGCTTAACCAATATGGGGACCGCAATGGTAACCATTGATAGACGCCTTACTGATTTGGATCAGGCAGTTAAGGACACAGGGGAAATCACTACTGCCATAGAACAACGGACAACAGACCTAGCGAATGGTATGGAAGAACTTGCCACCAAGGGAAACCGAAGAAGCGCGACCCCGCGAAGGGACAGGGCACCAGTGCCCGAAGTCTCCATCGGGGAAACCATCTTCAGAAGTGACCCTCTGGGGAGAACACCCTTTGTAAGGGAGTCCACAGCACACCCAGGAGGAGATCCAGGAGATGAGGACCCCAAAGGCAGCGACAATGAAGGGAACCGAGACAAGAAACCAGAAAAGAAGAAGGCGGGGGCTAAGGACACAACAATGAATCAGACTATGGCAACAGGAATGGCAATTCTGAAGGAAGCGCGTACCAAGAAACCAGAACCGTACAACGGAAAGAAAGGGAAAGAAGCAGAAACCTTTATCACTAAGATGGAACTCTACTTCAATGACTATGAAGAGGGGACCTTTGGAGACCGACGCAAGATGAACCACACACTACTAAACCTGGGGTCAGGGGCCGGAGGTGACTGGGCACAATCGCTCATCAAGGTGTTTCAAACAAAAGAAGACCACAAGTACCTACGAGACTGGGAATCGTTCAAAAAGGCATTCCTTCCTAACTTCAGAGACCTGGTTTAGAAGGAGAAAGCCATCTGTGACCTAGGAAAGCTCACGCAAGAAAAGAGCGTGCAAGCCTATGCCACTCACTTCAGGAACCTTGCTCAGGAGGTGGAATGGAACCACGAAGCCTTAATTGACAAATTCAAAGGAGGACTCAAACCTGATGTACGCCAAGAGTTACTCAAATTGGAGTTGTATGGCACGCTTGAGGACTCCTCCCTCAAAGAATGGATATCGATCACCTGCCGGACAGATGATATCTTATTCGCCACCAAACACCTAGTGGGTAAGGCGGGATCAACCGTCACATCAAAAACCGCGCCAACCACCATGACAGGAAAAGCTGACCGCCCAGCACTTCCAAAAGGAAACTCCTTCGAAAGAGTTTCCAATATGGAAAAGCAACAGCAACGAGCGGCGGGCTTATGCCTGAAATGCGCCAAACTGGGACACGTGATAAAGGACTGCCGTGGGAGCTGGACTAACAGTACAACAGAAAAAACATATGGAAAAGCGGGAAAAGGAGTCGTGGAGGAGGAGGGACCAGAACCCGAGTCGGAAAACTAAAGGGGGACGCCGGCGCCATGTCCGACGGCCCCGAAAACACTGAACCGACGCATGTATTCTACCTCAAGAAATCAAACGGAGAATCAATCATTTATGCGTTGGTAGAAGGAATCATGGAACCCACCAAAACCCTTATTGACTCCGGATCCTCAAGGAACTTCGTCGACACGAGATACGTTGAGGAGAACCAGATAGAGACAACGCTATTGTAACACAGTAAGGCAGTCATTGCAATCGATGGAAAAGAGATCGAAGAAAGGATCTCCCAAAAGGCGACCCTAGAGGTTGAAATAGAAGGAAAGAAATGGCAATTTACTTGCTATGTAATGCCCCTAGGTGGGGTCGAGATCATATTAGGAAAGGATTGGCTCGAAGAAGCGGACCCTATCATCGGATGGAAAGACCTCTCCATTACATATCAAGACGAGGTTACAGGAAAAGCAGCAACGGAAACATCAGCAGAACCAGATATCCTGGAGGAATTCTCAGAGTACAAGGATCTCTTTCAGGAGGAGGGCTTCAGCGAAATGCCAGAGCACCGGGTATACGATTGCGCAATTAACCTCATTGAAGGGGGCAAATTACCCAAACCGGCGAAGACATACCCGATGTCTCCAGCGGAATCACGCGCCCTTAAGGAATACTTGGATAAGGAACTAAAAGACAGAAAGATCAGACCAAGTACATCACCCATCGCCTCCCCCTGTTTTTACGTAAACAAGGCAGACAAGGGGCTGAGACTGGTAGTGGACTATCGAAAACTGAATGCAATCACCAAACCAGACCAGTTCCCAATGCCAATACAGGCTGATTTGGTCGAGAAACTTAAGGATGCCAAAATTTTCACCAAAATGGACATCCGCTGGGGTTTCAACAATATCCGTATCAAGGAAGGAGACGAGTGGAAGACGGCTTTCAGAACCAAGGAAGGATTGTTTGAGTACCTAGTAATGCCCTTTGTGGTAAAGAACGGGCCTGCAACCTTCCAGCGCTTCATGAACGAAATATTC
>WSTG01000099.1:11614-33448 GCA_019616325.1 Ceratobasidium sp. 394 | reverse complement strand
CCCGGACTCCAGACTCTACGGCCGTAGACCGCCCACGAGGCAGCTCTTATGACCCGTTGGACGTAATTGCAACACCTGAACGAATTTATGAACCTCTTGCTCGACGTCCTCGCCCTCACGAGATGTCTAGTAGCTCTTCTGAACGAGGCTCAAAGCGGCGGAAATTTAGCAACAATGGCCAGCGTGGTATTCGATCCAAGGTCCCTTCTGTTCTTGTTCCTGCCCCGGGCGCAATTGTATACTCGCGTTCTGCGGAGGAACTCCCCCAGACGCCAGCCGAACTGGGAATTCTTCCTGCTTCTGCGCCGCCAACCCCCAATACTGTCGACAAGCAAGTATTCAACGATCTCGGCATACCTACCCAGTTCTGGCTTCAAGTAGATCTCCCAGATAGAGGCAGCGTCGTTAGGCTAATCAAGGTGACATTGCTGCCTCAATGCAACTGTCCGTTATGCTCACATTTACGAAACAGAGGCATGGTGGGCAAATTGCGTCGACCGTAGAAGCTGCGACTTATGTGATAGTTTCGAAAACTACTCCACAATACACCGAGGTACTTGCTGTTGCGGAGGCAGCAGGGCGAGTTGCTGTTCCTATCGCATGGATTCATGAGTCAATCAGAATAAACCGCATGGCCCCAGTCGACGACTATTCCCTTAGCATATCAGACTCTGAACTAGGAGCGCTACAGCCAACGGTGGGGGCAGGGCGACTTTCAAACGAGGACTTGATTGCCGCTGCTCTGAGCGCGTACCCTCCTGCGCCTCCTACAAACCCACCGTCCCTAACTTATGGCTCGAGATCATTGTTTACCGCTGAAGACCGAAACTTTCTTCAATCACTCCTTGCATGGAGGCTCTACCGAGACTCGGGTTACTCGATCACGGCGTTGTGTAGGGAGCTGCACGAAAAGGTGGGTTGGCTAGATCGTTGCACGTGTATTATCGCTTGACTCCAGCATTGATAACATCCTCACAGATTCCATTACATACATTCCTCGCCTGGAGAGAGTTTTATTATCGAGCTTCAACTGAAGCTGAGCGGGTGCGCAAGACCATCCAAGAATTAGTCTCATGAGCTTCCTTTCGGTCATTTTCACCTCTTTCTTTCAATCTTGGGTTCGCCAGAAAAGAATACTTGTACCCTTATCTCTGTTTCACCTGGTCCGCGTTGGGTTGCCTGTCTCTCGTTTCCATCTGTGTGCACGTATTTATAACGAGGTCCCCGATTACTCAGCAGTGCATCATGATCAGCCCAGGCACCTCTGAAATTGCGGAAAAGAAGCTTTACGACCGCAAACTCCCTCGGGCCTCGACGCGATGCTCCAACGCTCCTTTCGCGCGTACGGCCTCATCCTGACCGCTGCTCTTTCGCTATTCTTCTTGTCAGCCGGACTCCAGCAACGACTTTCACTTGATGATCTCCTATGGGCATCGCCAGCCCAACCAGAAAACAACAAAAATGCCGCAGACAACTTGTATCGCCAACAGCTGAGTACCGTGCGCGGAATCGACCGCTTACCGCACTCTCGCATCCTCGGCGTCGCTCAAAAAATCTATGTTATCGGCCTGGCTCGACGCGCGGATCGTCGGGCGCATATGGCCAAGCTCATGGACGCGATGGATTTAGACTTTGAGTACTACGACGCGCTGGACCTACGCGACGACCTCGTGACGACCATCCTCGAACGCGTCCGCTGGGCCCGCGCCCAGTCGCGTATCGGCCACGAACACGAGGTGACCAACCCGCAGGGACTCAAGTTTGCGTGGCTTCCAGACGTTGGCTCGGGCGGGCCTGTTCCGCCCCGGGCCGGTGTCGACTATTGGTTCGTCCGTAACGGTGACCCACAAGGATTAAAGCCTCTTCCACCCCCGCCGTCCCCCGATACACGTCCCCCGCTCCTCAGGACAGCCGGCGAAGACGAGCTTCTCTCTGGGGAAGTTATCACGCGAGCTCAGGTCAGCTGCTGGTACTCGCATTACGAGGTTTTGCTCAAGGTCGCACGTGGAGAGGACGAGGTTGCGATCATCCTGGAAGATGACATTGATATGGAGGTAAGAACATTTACCTCCCAGCTCAGACTCTTTATCCTTACTCGCGCACGGCATACAGTGGGACCTAGAAAAGCGTCTGCGCCAAATGTGGCCGCACCTCCCTAAGGGCTGGGATATTGTGATGCTCGGTGCGTTTTCCAACATCTACAAGCGCTCTTGCAGCCCATTGACAATGCCGGCAGGACATTGCTTCTCGGATGAGAACAGCAAACCCCCGGTGCACGGAACGCCCCATCTCCATCCCTCGACACACGTCTTGTGCACTCATGCTTATGCGGTTTCCAGGACCGGGGCGCGCCGGATGATACGGTACCTTCGCACACCATTGTTCGCCTTCTCTCGCCCCATTGGTATGTCTTTATTCAAACCCTGCAGGTGTCGGGCGCTAACAGCCTTGATTGTGTAGATCATGCCTTCCAACACTTCAACTGGCACAAGATTCTGAATGTGTACAGCATCGAGCCTGCGGTAGTTATTCAAACAAAGGACACGCTCAGCGATATTGTCAGCGGAACAGGCGGAGAGCAGGACGAATGGCTCGCCGACAGTGCAATGGAGCGAGTCGCATACTACGAGAAGCTCAAGCTTGCCCGTGTCGAGTCCTAGAGCTTAAGTTTCAGAGATGGTTAGAATGGTTGCATATAGGGGTTATAGCATAGATCGCTGTTTTGATATCGCTCTGTACTTTGTTTCCGTGTAGTTGTAATTTTGATTTGTTTGTGGTTTAGACCAGGTCAACAGAACGAATAGTATATTGGGCAATACAAAACGAGTCAGCAGACGAAACTAGGAGTACGTGGCAGACGCGTATACAAGATGTCTAGGTCTGGTACTGGCATCTCAGATCCAGGAAAAGTCGAGTGGAGGGTATTTGGAATTATCGTAAGAGTTAGAAGAGCAAAGAGGAATATTGTTACACGCTTCGTGTACAACCGGGGGGACGTGAGAAATATCGAAGAAACCGCGCCTGTGGGGGATCGGCGACTTGATAGAGTACATTCATGGCAGCAGGGCATGCTCTTGTCTAGGCCGCTCTTGATTTAGCGGCTCATGACGCCCTTGACCTTTTGCATGATGCTGCCCTTTCGGTTCAAGGTAGTTCCACTCGGAGCAACCGGCGCTTGTTGGGATTCAAAATAATCCACGTTGGATGGGGGAGGCATCGGTAGGTTCTTATCGCGGGCACGGGGCGCATCGATCTTGACGTAGGGATCCCGGTTGCGGTCTGGAACAGGTGGTGGACGCTGCGAGGCCAGGCGTGCGTCATTGGCCTGTTTGACATCGTCGTCGTAATCGGCAATAGGTGGTGCGTTTGGGCTCTCGCGCATCTTGCGGAAACGTTGGATAAGCGACTTGCTACGCTTCGGGGCTCCCGGGCGGGATCCATAAGCCGAGGGGGCGGTGGACATCGCGACAGGATCATCCCCCTCGGGGAATTCTGGATAAAGTTGGATCGGTTGAGGCGGCGGAAGCGCACGCGAGGGTCGGCGCGCGGGCTGCGGGCGGGCTGCACGTCGAGAGTCAGCGCGTTTCAACCAAAAAAGGAGTAGCGGACGCACACGAATCAGGGTACTCGGAAAACACATCGGTCCTTGTGGTCATCCCCGTGCGGGCGCTTGAGTTGTTGACAGATGTGAGACTGCCATTCATGGGACTGTCGCGTTCGTAGCCGCTCTGGCGTCCAGCCGAGAACTCTTCAAAAGGCTCCGGCTCTGCGATACCCCAGGCCTCCGCAAGTGCGCTCTTTTTGGGTGATTTCTTCTTGGTCGGGCTCGGGGGTTTGCCATAACTCGCGACGTCGGTGCTAAGGGCACCCACAGCTGCATAAGGAGATGATCCAGGACTCTGTTTCATTGCAAGGATTGTAGCCTGGGCGAGTGGCGAGAGACGCTTGTCCGTGCCGTCGGCTTGCTGGAGCGGCATATCGCCATCGAACGCGTACATTGGGGCCTTGGTCCTGTTCTTATTGCGAGCGGGAGCGCACGCGTCGAATGGTCCGTCATGGTGGAAAGCTGCGGGTGCTGTTAGTCATCAAAGCAATACAAATGTGCAAGTGCACATACTCGCAGCACCAATCCCGCTGTAATCGAGCTTGTCAATGACGTCGACGTGAGTGGGCTTCCTAACAGGTGCTGGCCCCTTTGGCGGTGGCTGCGGCTTGCGACTCTTGTCGCGATCCAGATAGTCAGACGAATGCGAACGGTTGGTCGGAGGAGGGGCAGGGACATTTCTGTAAACGCCCAAGTCAGAATGTCAAACGTCGCGTGGGGCAAAGGGAGGGCCAAGGCCCAGAAACATGACACAGAAAAGCTTGGTATCACAAAAACAAGAAAACACGTACGTAGGTGCGCTGGTCATGCTACGGCCGGGTTTTGTGCGATGGGCATCGGTGACTGGGACGCCGCCCTTGACAGTGGTACCGTCCATGGCGTGGGTGGTCGGTTTCCGGGAGCTGCGTCGGTGGGAGGAAGCGGGGTATGTGCCGCTGGCTTGTGCTCCTGATTGCTGGGTATACTTCGGAGCAGTCGAGGGGGGAACGGAGCGGGGTGTGTGCGACGAGTGGCTCGCCTTGTGCGATGGCGGGTCAACGAACGGGTTGGGGGGCGCTGAGGGAGGACGCGGTCAGCTCGGATATGCTCTGGTGGGGTGGAAGTCCGATACTGAGAACGGTGCAGGGGTGCAATTCCTTGCCGGACGCACGTGAGGGCGGCAAAGCATCCGGCACGCTTGGGACCGCGCAGGCAAACAAGACAAGACGAACCTCGGACTGAGTGCTGTCTACGGGGTGCGCTCGACGTGGTTGTACGCTGGGACGACGGGGCAGACATGTTCAGCGTCTTGTCCACTTATCAACAACCATCAGCGCACCACACCCACATGCCTTGCACCCACACGAACAAACAAGCCTCTTGACCCCTTTTCCCAAAATGGCCAAGTCTAGCCAATCAATACAGTTAATCGTAAATTATCTTTCAACTCTGGTGGTCTCATGCGCCGAACCCATCTCTGCTCGCATGTCACCCAACTGCAAAAGCGGGCTCTTCATGAAAGAAAGGAATCTTGCTTCTACCCGGGGATTCAACCTATCGACAAGCGACTCGAGCAGTGGATTGCCCGTTCTGTCTTCTTGTGTACCGTCGCCTACTTGCGCACCAGTTCCGACGTATCCCGGTTCGCGAAAACCTTGGTGAACCCGCATGTGAAGCCCCGATACCGCTCCTAGCTTTCTCGGCTGCGGTCTTGCCCGCCTCGGCACACTCGGTCAACTCAGCCAACGTGCTGATCTGTGACACCTCGAGGTCCTTATAGACTAGTATTTGCGTCGGCAGGAGCGTGTGTAATTACGAGTACGGGTCGAAACCGCTGGTTCTAGGCAGCCCTTCTGCGCTTTCCGAGGGGAACCCCCAAGGCGTATCAATAGCGGCGAGTAATGATGTCTGTTTGACGTACTCGTACGAAATGATCGCCTGTACGATGACTCAACCCCCCTGGCCCGTTGATTTACTGAACATTACACAATAGGGTACCCCCACTATCCGCAGAATGGGTCAATATGGTTCCGTCAGATTACGCCTTGCTAGCCGTAACATAGCATACAACCGAACCACGCCACTATTTGAACAGACATGCTATGCGAATATCAAGGCACTTGTGATTTAGGAAAACCTCCCACAGAAACGAGATCGACTAGCTGAGAAGATGTGAGTGTCGAGATCGGTCTCGAGAAGGCAGAAAACACGACATAACGTGGGGGGGGAGTAACTTCTCGAAGAATGGTTTAAGGATATCCCACATGCTGAAGTGGCCTATGCGATTACGATTTGACTAATAGAAACCGTACTCGTTCGGCCACACGCAGTCTTGGGGTTGATCCTATGAATTGGAAGGAGAAGTTACGGATCGTGAAATCGTGTCAACGTTCGACAATAGGGGTCACAACCTTGGTCACAACATTAAGGACTAACGCCCAGGAAAAAAGTTTGCATTTATGTGAAAAAGCTGACATGTTTAAGGTATGGGCTGTTTGAACCGTAAGCCGCCTCTATTTCGCTCAGTTGGTGTCATATCAGCGTTTTCATTCCTGATTCAAATCAGGGGGTCTCAAGAGGGCTTGAGTCCTGGGATGTTCAAGCGTAGCCAGTTTAGGATAAAATTGAATACCATACTAGGGGTGACCCCTTATGGATAGGAGATGTGTAGCACCAAGCCGTTGTGTACGCACGTGACCTGCGACTTATAATTCGCTGGCCTGTGTTCTTCCTTTGCCTAAGCAGACGCGGGGGAAACGGTATGTTGGAGTGAATGCAACATATCCTCTTGACGGCCTGGAACTGATATCAATCATATTTGATACCAATATTTTGTTCGAGAACTCCGTTGTCGCACTGTTCCCCTTGCAGATTGTGATGAGGTTTCTCAAAATCAATCCACCCCTAAAAAGATATGAACTCCGTGGTACCCAGAGTCTTGCGTGCATAGCACTTAGTTTTGTTACATGTATTCGGATTGGGCGTGGAGATTAAAAACAGGTAGCATACATGTGCATTTATTGTCGTCCAACACACTGCAACCACCCCCAAAGTGTCCAAACAATCGATCTATTTTCTAACATTTATTTGAGCTGCCTCGAGCGCGGCCTTTACTTCTGGTATTTGAACCTCCTTGCGGTGGAATATCCCCGCTGCTAATGCCGCCTCCACTCCAGTTTTCTCGAACACCTCCACGAAATCAGCAGGCTTTCCCGCACCGCTGCTTGCTACCACTGGGATATTGACAGCATCTCTCACAAGCTTGATAAGATCCAGGTCATAGCCGATATTCGTCCCATCTCGGTCGATGCTGTTGAGCAGGATCTCGCCAGCGCCTAGCTTTTCAGCTCCCCTCGCCAACTGAACGACTGAAAGAGGTCGGTTTGTTCGCCCGCCTTGCGTCGTCGCTTGGTACCACCACATCTTGTCCTGTTCTTCTGGGCGCGCTGAGATCGCATTCTTGCCGACCACAAGCTCCTCACTGTGATCCGTCGGGTCGGTGACATATACTTTGCGAGGGTCGATCGAGACGACCACCGCTTGGCGTCCATAAGCATATGAAATCGTCTCCATCGGGCTCTTCCCGTCCATCGTCTGGCCTTCGCGCGCCAGCATCGCCTCGACAGCAACTACCGCCTCGCTGCCAATGCTGACTTTGTCGGCACCAGCGCGGAAGTATAGACTTGCGACCTCGAGTGCACTCCGAGGCGTTCCGTCGGGGTCAACTGTGTCCTTGATACCGCCTCCAATAGTCAGGGGGACGAAGGTTTCTGCTGCAGCTGCGCGGACGACGGCGAGCATGGGTTGGTCGGCGAGGGGTGAAGAACGGAAGGATGTAATGTTTAAAAGGCAGATTTCGTCTGCTCCAGCATCGTAGTATGCCTTGGCGAGAGCAACGGGTTTGCCTAGGTTTCGTACTGCGCGGGTCGGGGAAGATGGGCGAGATGAGGATGCAATAACTACTTCAGCCTTGGGAGATATCTCCTTCTCTCGAACGTCGTACTGGTCGCCTTTGGTGACTACCAGATCGCCTTGGTCGTTCGCTCGAACATCCATACATGCGACGACCCGCCTGATAAATCCGTCCTTCGGCCGAGGAATCCTGAGAGAATGCCCGATTGGACGTGTGCCTCGTGCGTCTACCGTCTCTATTGGGGCACTGATCCAAGACTTGAGTACGCGTAGCCCCGCTTCGCCCGACTTTTCAGGGTGAAACTGTGTGGCAAACACGTTCCCCTTTCTTACGGAGGCTAGGAAGAGCTCTTGACCGTATTGCGTGGTTGAATGCGCCCAATCGCTCGTAGATGCGTCGTACGGTGCGCGGAAGGAGTGCACAAAGTAGAAGGACGCATCTTCGGTGATGCCAGTTTGTTCTTCGTCTTGCGCACGGCTGATTGGGTCCTCGTCGATGAGCTCTGCAACGTTCCATCCCATGTGCGGTACGGCTTTGTCCTTCCGACCGAACTCTTCGATACGTGCAGGAATAATGCCCAAGCCCTCCGACGATGGGTTCTCGGCCGACGATTCGAAGAGCACTTGCATTCCGATGCATATCCCGAAATATGGCCTGCCGGACTTGATATATGCTCTGAGTGGCTCGAGCAGCCCAGAGGCAGTCAGGTGAGCGATGGCAGCTTGAAATGCCCCCACGCCAGGAAATATTAACCTCTAGACTTTTGTTAGGCCTAGAGAAACGTAGATATTGAATATATGGTACTAGCCTCCGCCTTGTGAAAGTCTTCAGGTGATTTTATCCATTCGAACTCGTAGCCAATCTTAGCTATGGAGTTGGCGAGGCTCCTGACGTTGCCTGCCCCATGATCCAGCAAGTAGAGGTCCTTGCTCATGACAGTAGTGTGTGCGGGTGAGCGGAGATTGAAACCCGAAAAACAGGTGGTCAGAATATGGAAGCGATGACTCGCGATTGAGTCATGTGACCTAGTTCTATGCGCCAAGAGCCCAGGGGTACGTAGAGTAGACTATCCAGAGATTGAGACTGAAACACTGCACTTGGCACCACACGCGATGAGGTTACGCTTTAAGAATTGATTGAAGCGTTTGCGCAAAGGTACAAACTCCCGACCGTTATCCGTGGACTGGTGGACCGATGCCTTGGAACTTGTTCAAATACTCCCCGAACTATCATCGTCCTCAGATTCCAACTTGACTCGCGGTTCTGGTCCCCCTGAAGTCCATGAGTACTCTGTTTCGGACGCCGAGAATAGTTCCCTTTCTTCAGGTTTAATGCGAAGCCTTGGAGTAGCTTCTTGTTCTTGGCCAAGTTTCTTTATCGTGCCAGTGTCGCTGGTATCATCGGCATCGGAAAGGTTTGGAGCGAAGAGAAGGTAGAGCGCGAGTGCTGCGCCTGTCGAAGTGGCAAAGAATGCGATAGTAGTGAGGAAGAAAAGTAAGAATGTGTGTCGAGCAAAGTACCCTCTAAATGGAGCCTTTAGTGAGGGTTTGAGGAAGCGGCGAGGTAACTCACCTGAGCCCGAAAAGCTTGACTCTTCCGTGGAGAACGGCTCGCAATATGGTCAATTCTCTGCCTTGGCCTGATCCCAAATTTTTCCATGCGTCGGAACGGCCAACTGTTACGAAGGCTTGGAAGTCTTTTTGAGTTGTTCCTCGAGCTATCGCGACTCCAGGGTTTGTGAGCATCCCTGCTGGTAGCATGGGCGCCCAGCTTTCTAGTAGTGGTATATCGATAGTTTCGACGGCTGTGGCGCGGGAGATAAGCGGAATCCATGCGGTGGACTTCTTCCCTAGTACTAGGGCCTGCTTACAGAAGAAATGAGACCCCAAACAATTAGGCGTAGGATAGTATCTCACCGGGCGGTTTACAGAAGCAACAGTTGAGTTTTTTGGGTCAATAATAGCCAGTTTGGTCATGAAGTTGCCTGCATTTGGGTTTCGTTAAGGCCCGGAACCATTGCCCGTAGGCTGAAGGATCACTAACCAAGTGCTATATTTTCCGGAGTAACTGGTATATCTAGACGTAGTGATATCTCGTATGCTTGTCCCGGAACCAACGAGGGAAGTGGTGCACGGGCAAAAGGTGCTGCTTGTTCACTTCAGGAACCTTAAGAATCGGCACGGGTACGAACGGCTAGTACTGACCCATATTGCATCCATAGCTCGGTTTCCCAGCCTGTTGGCACGAGATTTACGATTGTGACCCCGGCTCCCACAGAAATAGCCAGGAGAGGTGGTAGTACGGTTGTGAAAGCAGCCACGTGGAGTAAAGTGGGCAAGATTCGTCGGGGGATACTCGCAACAAAGATGAAGAATCTAATACATATTAAAAGCCACTCTTCGACCCGAGATAACGCACTCCGTACTTGAGTTTCGAGTCGTGCTTCAAGTGTTGTTGGCTTAGTGGTGGGGTCCATCAGGTGCTGACGCGTGTGGATAGATGTTTGGGCCGAGCATCACATGATAGCCGACTTCAACTCTCCGACGACAAAGGGTGATACATAGGCAAAGCGAAAACTTGGAAGTGTCTTTATCACCGATTTTGCAACGAGCAAAATGAACTTGGTTATGTTGTTTGAGCAGTACTCCTTGGTGAAAGGTCCTGGTCGCCACCTAGTTTTTTCCCGTACATATATTCTCAGCACTGAGACGTCGGAATGAGCTCAAATCCCCCCCCTTCTTCCCAACACTGCATGTCTGGTGCCAATGTTAGCCCTCACTTCCATGGCGCGAAAACTTTCTTGTACCCTTCAAGCAGCCAATATCTATTGCTCATCCCGAAGGAGATCGTCTTTAACTGCGCTCCCAACCTTCGATCTTCCTGCTATTAGATCCGAGGACACCACGTCGAACCCTTCACACCAACCTAAGGAATTTGGATACGAGGCGTCTTCGCCTCTTGCTTCCGTCGATCTAAATCCTAAGTCCCAGTGTTACCTGGCTTCCAACCGATGGCTTTCCATGAATGGAGCATTTTTTGCTGAGAGGATTCCGCTGGAACTACTGGGAAGTAAGTGACTGCGACTATTGTCCGGACTTTGACCAAACCTAATTACTTGTGGCATCAGGGGGTCTGGTTGGAGAAGTTTGGTATGAGCAAGCTCGAAATGCGGAAGGCTCAATTGTACCGCTTATAACCAAATTGTAGGCTTGGTTCCCAGAAATCACTACGACACTCACCATTTAACGGGGACAATGTGCTAGATACGATTATCAACTCCCAGCTGGAACACTTGGCCTATACGTCGAACTGTTTCTTTATGTCTCTTGGGATCATCTTCGCCCGTTGCAAGGCCAATGCACCCCGAATGTTATTGGGCCATTCTCTAGTCCAGGCGGCAAGATTGCGCTTCTAATGGAGCCTATCAGTCCTTCCGGTTGGAGAGAGGCGTCAATGTCGGATTCTGATGAAATCAAAGAAAAGGTCGACAATTCCTAGACCGCGGTGTGGCATGAAACCGGCTTACACTGGATCATAGGTGATAGCTGCATACGCTATGGTCCATTCTCGAGGTGTCCTACACAACGATGTGGAACTTCGCCACATTTTAATTAGCAACGAAGGAAGTGTTCAGATTATTGACTGGCAGGTGAGTCGTCATTCTTGTGCTTCCAGATGGCTCGGCTGATATCAGTTGTGCTTTCGAGATGGCGAAATCCATACGACCCAATGAAGATGTAGGTCTAAACGCGTGCACACAAGCAGATCTGGACTACGAAGCACGAAAAGTCAAGGCTATCTTGAATTACCAGGGGGCATATGCGCGAGAGCTCGCGCTTGCAGCCCCGCTTTACGAAATGTGCGCACGAGGATACCTCGTGGACAAGACCGACCCGAGATTAGGGTGGTTCCCGCCCAACGAGCTTGATCTGATGATCAATGGGGATTGGACCGAACCTGATGTCGAGTACAGCGGTGGCCGAGCCACTATGGCCCCTTTACTCAGATCAGTGAGTGGCAATACGGGCGCCTTTGTTTCACCTGCTTGCGGGCGAACTAACCACGGCCATAGCACCCCTCTGTGGGCCCATCACGCGCAAACACTCCATGCAGGCCCAAGTGCTACAACAAAAACAGCCACACCTCTAAAGCAGAGGAAAGCTTGGATCCAACCACTACCACCACCAACATTGGATACTGGACGATGGGCGACGCTACAAGTTCCCATACGTGCGACACCCGGCAACCCAGTACGTCGACGCCCAGCGATCTAACACCCCCTCCTTCGCCTCACCCAGCCCCCGAAGCAGCACAATTGCCGGCAACTGTGGTTTCCGGAGAAGGACCCGTACGCGGAGAAGAGGAAGAGGAGGAATATGACAGTGAGGGCGAAGACCACCGGCCATTTCTAGGGAGGAGCAGGAATGCCCTCTGGCATGTAAGTTTGTTTAATTTCCTTTCGGACGCGACTGGCTCACACATCTTTCGTTCGCAGCTTTGGGGCAGCTTTGGCTTCTATAATTATGGTGACACTGCACGTCAATCATGGCAAGAGGAACTGGCACCGCTTGGAGACCGTCAGGGAGTAACACTACCTAAAAGCCGTCAGGGACAGCCCCTATCTGGACTTCTGTTGCCAAAATTCGGGCCGTCTCGACCTAGCTTTGCTCTCCCACCTGAGTTTAACCCACAAGCGGCAGAGCGCCCAAAACAACGCCAACCCCCGACGCTTCGTCGACATACCCAATGGAGACTAACAGCGTATGCAAAGCTGGCCAAATCCCGATTGAACCCGACAGGTTCTCGCCCCGACTTACCGTCTCGCAGAAACGTAACTCTACTTGGTTCAGAAGACTTTGTTAGGCTCGATCTATCCTATCTGCCTCCCCGCACTCTTCGCCCCTTCGGCGCAATCGTTCTTGGGTCGACCCCTGAGCAGTGTACAATCGCCCCGCCTCCTCGTACCTTCTCCGAGGCTACTTTGCAAGCCATGTTCCCACCGCCTCCACTTAGGAAGCGACGGCTACCGAAGCGCAGGGCGGACGGAACACTCTTTGAAGAACAGCTTGCGCGCTGGTCAGACTCGAAGTATATGCTTCGGGCATGGGGGGGCGACCTCGACAAAGTGATTGCGATGATCTTGCGGACTGATACGGGTGTTAGGCCAGTTTCGCCAGAACTAGTGGCCGACTGGGAAAATGATCTGGCCCCTCTTCGAGCCTTTATCACGAACTGTTCGAATCTAGCTGAGCGCAAAAGTGACATTCGCCCAGCTAACACGCGTGCACGGCTGGACCACGTTCTATCTGTTATGCCCAAGCTCAAGGAAATCGAAGAGATGATCCGCGAACGTTCATCCCCGGCCCCAAAACAGGCCAACTCACCCCCAGACAACCAAGGCGACCCCCCGCTTGATGACACCGAAACGACTTTGGGGAGCCCCCAATCGCCCTCTCATCCTCTCAGTGCCCATCCTTCCTCGGGTGACGAAGTTGCGCTTCCTGTGCGCCCACCAACCGCATGCTCCGAACAGAGTAGAGCAACTCAGGCGACTGACCGAGCTCCATCTCCCCCAACCCCTTCCGCGACCTCCGAACCCGGCACTCCCAAGCCTGAGCTCTCCCTCGATGCAGCTGATGCAACTATAGCCGCTCCGACCTCACCTGTACTTTCTCCGCCCCCTGCGGCGTCCGAGGTCCCACCAAGTCTTAAGCCTCGTCGACGATCAGCCCCATACCCAGAACCATCGTCACGTCGTCTTCGGTCTGCTGATAGCCTTGCCGAGTCCTCATCTACACCAAATGTGAATACCCAACCTGGTAAGTCTAGTAACACTATCGCACACTTTGCGTGGGACTAACTTAATGTCTGGGAATTAGCTGCCCCGAAAGCAAAGAGGCGCGCATCTCGAGGGCAAGGATCCTCACCCGCTATTCAAGCAAGCACTACTCCAGCTCCTACTGTTACTTCGCAGTCTTTCTATCATTTGCGCTCTCGCAAGCGTGCCGCAGATGTCCAGCCCGCTGGTCCCTCAAAACGTCGTCGTTCCTCCTAATACCCCGTCCACATGATTTATTCCCTATGTTCTACGGTTCCTTTGGCACTTGTTCTCGGCTCAATGTTCCAAGCATGTATGCACCCGTATTTCCTTATTAGTCAATCAACTGCGCATTGTATCACATAATCGCTCGTGTGATGAAAAATATTCGTCAGCGTAACCGGCGCGCCGCATCGCTTACAACCATATGGCAACATGGGCGTTCCCGGCACACAGCAATATTCTTGTTCGCTAACACCACCAACACCGTTCGGCTGGCCTGAATGACCTGCTTAAGCTTGCTCTGATACCAACGTTGAAAGACTACTGAAACGCATGTAAGCACTGCCAGTGCGCTCGCCACACGTTCCAGACCTAGCAGCTCAACAGACGCTAGCTCGAATGTCGATCCCCGTCAAGTCCGATGGTAGGGGTTCGACTACCTCACAAGACAGCCGGTTCTCTCGTCTGGAAAGTGGCATCACGCTGGTTTCAGCTGATGCACCAGGACTTGAACATCTACCTCGCCTGACCGCCGGGGCTGGCGAGGGTGAGCCAGATCTTGGAACGCACAGAAGAGGATCCTCCTTATCCGATGGTATAAAGGCACACGTAGAGCATATACAGCAACCTCCGCCCCCTTGGAAAGAGCGTGCTCTGCGGTTCCTCGATACACATCCTAGAGTTCGACGGAGCTATGAATGGTTGAGTGGGCCGACACCGCCCGTGGTCCTTCAACCTACTCCTAAACTCGACAGTGCTACTTTGCGGTGGCGAAGCCATGTTGTGCGCGTGGATTTATCGCTAGAATCTTGGTGGACCAATCACACAAAGATATTCCAACGCAGATGGCTCTTATTCCTAATCGCCGCTGCGTATATCGTCGGCCTTGCTTTTATCTCGCGCGCAAACTCTTTCATAACCGCTTCCGAATCGTTCATAGACTGCACATCGACATACTGGCTCAAGGATGACGGGTGTGGTCTCAATGGGCAGCTTTGTTCGCCCTTTACGGGGCCAGACTTCCAGTTCCGATGTCCAGGAAACTGTTTATCGGTCACACTGGCAAACCCACGAACCATAGGGGCAGAACAACTGGTGTACGAAACTTTGGTTGTGGGTGGAGGCGACAGCAACAAGACTTACAGAGGTGATTCGTGGATATGCCCTGCTGCCATACAAGCGTAAGTTGGTTTCCACTCGTAGCTATAATTAGATTTAACAAGATATATTTTTAGAGGGTTAGTATCACCTCGTGTGGGCGGCTGCGGAACGCTTCGGCTGGTCGGCAACTACACCAACTTTCTCTCAGCAAACGCGAATGGCATTTCTTCCATCGGCTTTCCGGGTGTGTTCCCCTTGTCGTTCCGCTTCTTGGACTCTACTTCTCTTGACCACTGCGTGGATATACGAGATTATGCGGTCGTATACAACGTTGTATGCACTGCGATAATGCTCCTGCTCCTTCGGCCGTCGCCCAGCTGGATATTCTGGTCGTTGCTATGCATCGGTTTTTGGCATGTGAGCGAGAAATTACAAGATGCCTCGAATATCCTCCCTAAACCATATTTCAGATTTCGCTTTTCAGCGACACTCGTTCTTCAGTACCAGACCTATCAGGGTAAGGACTACTTCAGGGGGCGGCCCTGTTGATCATTGCTGACTTTGTTTGTGCGCAGGGCCTTTGGGACGTTCCTCCCGGCTCTGTTTGTTGGATACGCATTCTGGAGATCGGCATGGAGGTTTACACTCCCAGCTTTCGAGTCTATGCCCCTTGAGAGGGCGATTTGGTACCTCGCTCCTTTCTGGGCTGGCGTCCATTATAATGTGGTAAGTGTTATTCAGCAGTAAACTGCAGGAATCACGGCTTAATTCTTCCACTTCAAGCTTACCGCCAAGATACCAATTGACCGCCTGGTTGGCTCTGACCTTCGTCGATCTGGTGCTGTCACAGCCCTTGTTGTTATAGCCATTATCGTCGCTGCCCTTGTTATCAACCAGGCCAGAGTGATTAGGAAAACCGGCTCCTTTTTCTATTACCTTTCGCGATATATCCTTGCTGGAATCATTGCCGCTATACTTGCCTCTTTGCCTACTCTAACATTCCGGCTCCATCATGTGAGTACCCTCCGTGTCTGGAAATAAAACACCGCTCACACGTTGGCCCAGTATATTGCTGCTATAGTCTTGACCCCACTGACCGCGTTTCCCACCCGACTTTCGGCCATTTATCAGGCGTTCCTACTTGGCATGTTCCTTCAAGGCGTTGCCAAGTTCGGATTCGATTCAATCTTGCAGACGGCTGCAGAAGTGAGTGACTACGTTTGTTTCCAGATTCTACGATTTAATACATTGTATAGCTACGCAGAGATGCACCTCTGGGAAGTTCCTTGCCTTCTTTTGTCACGAACTCTACCATAGTCTTTCCCACCAACCTCGCCAATGTTTCTGTGGCATGGGACCCGATCTCAGCCGAGCTAGCCAACTTGGGGGGCTGGAACGGGTTTAGCTTGCTGGTCGATGATGTACAACGGTTAACGGGTCAAGCTTTGTCGTATGGCCTAGGGGGATTGCAAGCTGGGATTCCTCACTTTTTCAGGCTTGCTGTAAGAGCCCACTCTAGCGAAACTACTAGACACTAACGTTTTTATCTAGTATCAGCGCGATGGGCAGAGCGGGGACTATACCAAAGCGGCAATTCTATTCCCCAATGGGACTTGGTCTGACCCTCTGCCAGGACCTTCCTGATTTTTTTTTGTCTTTTGTACTAGGGTTTAAGGATAAATATATGCTGTCGGGGTTTGTTTGGACCAGGCGCAAGCTGATCAACCACGTGATTAATTTCATAGATGCATATAGTCAAGTCTAATTTATGCCAAGAATAGACATCGGCATTACAATTGTAGACGAAACAACTAGCAAAAATAGGTTAAGATGAAAGCGATGTTGCTGAGGTGATATGCATGAATAGTAATAGGTGATAGGAGACGATCGAGGGCATATTTGTAAAACGGAAGAGTCCTGTTTTAGTTACAATCTAGGCCGCTTTGCAAGTGAGCGGGGGAGCGGTACGTAAACTTGACGCTCGTATGATCCACTGGCTGATTGATCTTTCTGGTTTCCCCCTTTAGACCCACCGGCGGTCTCAACAAACGTACGGCCGGACAACTGTTGCCATTGAAAAAAGGTTAATCAGGCCCGTCCCTGGCTAAAAACACGCTTGTCCTTACTTTGGATGGCAAAACGACCCGCGGCATAGTGGTCGCCGTCTTTTCCGTTGGGGAACGTCCATTGCGAGCCACATGTGCCCGCCTCCTGCCGTTCTTAATCGAGTCATAAAACGTGTCGTCGGATGACCATCCGACGGATATATCAATCGATTCTAAACTAGTAGAGCTCCGTACCCGGGGACGAACACGAGGGATGACCGGTAACTCGTCGTCTGAGTCTGACCGAGACAGCGCGACAGCTAGTCGAATGTGCGGTGCTCGCCTGCTCTGATCAGCACGCGCAGCATTTCTCAGGCTCTCGACCTCTGAGATATGATCTCGCCAGTACGATTTCCAGCTCTCAAGCCGATGGTGAGGGGCCTAGACTCGGACATGAGGAAAAGAAACGAGAGATGTAGAGAAGGCTGCACACCTGCTGAAAAATGTCTTGACAGATTTCCGCCTTGCCGGCGTGCACGTTTTGACGAAAGACCCACGCGATAAAGTCAAGGAACCACTGCTTGTCCTCTGGGGTGTACGCGTTGTATCCCGGGCGGAGCGATACGACATTGGTGGGTGCGGGTGGCGGAGGGTCGTCGGGCGCGTACGCGATGCTCGTAGACTGTGGAGCAAGCCGGTCACGATCGGAACTAGCCTTTGAACGGGGGGCAGGCTTGGGCCTGGGTGCCCGTGCCCTCGGCTTTGGAGTTGGGTTCCTGGAGGAGACGACCGAAGCAGAGCGGGTTGAGCCAGTGACGGACATGTCGGTTACCGATGAGTCGGCATCAATCGGAGTACCAGGACGAGTTGCAAGCCTGGTCGACTTTCTCACCGCCTCCACCCTGGGCCTCGGAGGCCGAGTCGAAGGGCCTCCGGCACTGCGCCTGGCGCGTCGTTTAACGACGCGTTGCTTGTGCGCGGAGTACTCGGTTTCAAATAAACGGCGCGTTTCCTCGTATGAGGTGTCAGAGATAGCCCCGCGCACATCGGAAGTCGGAATAGCTGGTTCAACGAGAGACTTGCGGCCGCGGTACATGATTAAAACCCTCTTGCGGGAAAGAACCGGTTCATCTTCGTCGCTGCTGTCGTCGACTGTCGATATTTCGTCATAGTCGGAGTCGTCGTCATCTTCCTCTGAGGATTCGTCGGGCGTTGGTTGTTTGCGTTTGTGGCCTCGCTTTCGGGCGCCCTGCTGGTTTGGTTTCAACAGATTGCGTTGAGCAACCTGAAACAAAGTGTGTGGCTTAGTCCCCGGTACACCAGACAAGATCGAGGCACCCACTTGTTTATCTGTGGGCTTGTTAGACAGGGGCGCCGGCACCGGCGGTAACGGGTCCGCCAGCACGACATCGAAGAATGCGCGAGATCGGCTCTGTACAGGTTGCACGCCCATGGACGGGCGGTGCGGAGAAAGGGACCGGTTGATCGCGACGCGCTCGACGTCGGTGGCGGGCGCGTACTCGGGTGACTGGGTGCGTCCGTGCTCGGACTGGGGCGGCGTGTAAAGTGGCGGCAGCGACCGTGGCACCACTCTCACTCTCGTGCTGGCCGAGGGCAGGAACCGTTCCAGGGGAACTGTGACGGCGGGGAGGGGGGGCCAGTTGACCTTGGCGCGTGGATCAAGCGGGGGGTTGTGGCTTCCGGCTGCGGTCGCGACGACTCGGGCCATGATAGGGCGACGGCGGGGGGGAGGGTTGCGAGCAGAGAAAGCAGAGGCTCTCGGGATATGCAGTATGCGAGCAAGTGGCAGGGGGGAAGGGGGGGAGGGAGTTAATGGGGTAAGGGGCGGATGTGGTAGTGCGGAGCAAAGTGTCGACCGAATTGAGATGATATAGAGCCACACGTTCTGGATGGCCGCGCGCGGCTGGGTTTCCCGGGCCCTCATGTCACGAGAACCGCGGAGGTAGCGTCTAACGTCGGGGCGCCCGCAAATCGGCATCCGCGCGCCGTAATTTGCCTCCACGACCGCGCATTTACCCACTTTTTGCTGCTCGCTGGCACACCATTTAACCTGGGCTATCATCTTGAACGCAGCGTTTTTACCACACTTGGTCTTCTCGCACTTGATGCTTGGTCGCACGTCCGACGCCATTTGCCCCAAGGTCCGGTTCTCCACGTTGCTTCCGTCCCTGCCGCGGCGTATCTGCCTTGATCACACCCGCAGTGGCCTAGTCTAGCATACCACTTGCAAGTGTCTATGCCCCCCGCAAAGAAACAGCCTGGCCCAGATACTCAACCCAAGGTTTCCCGGGGGCGCCGTTTTGGCGGGCGCAACCGACCAAACGCCCGTGGCGGGCGCGGCGGACGGCCGAAACGCGAACCGGCTCCAGAGCCCCCCGACGAGTCTGTCAACACTCGGGGGGAACACACGGTATCTCACGACACATGGGGGCAAGTCAACCCGTCCGGCTGGGGGGCTGAAGACAATTCGGGTTGGCCTCAAGCCAATGATGACTGGGCGATGGAAGCGTACACCGGCGCCAAGATCGAGGCTTGGATCCAACAGTGAGTTGGCGTCGGGCCCGTAGCGTCCGTAGGGCAGCTCCACCTTATGCAGCTTGTAGAGTAGAGGCAACTGATGACATACGCCCCCCATCCGCCACGAGTGACGTGGGTGGCACACACCCAATCACGGCCACCAGCGATATTGCCGATCCGCCAACCCAGCGGGCGGACCCACAGTGTAAGTTTTCGGAAACGAACTCCGTCGTTTGTCCTCTTACTTTTCGGTGCGTAGTACATCAATGGGCTCTGAACTTCTTGAATAGCACGGCAGTTCCCGCCGATCGTAAGCGACGCGCGTTGCAGTTTCTCAACCAGTCGCCCCAGCAGCAATTTCAAACCATCTACACGCTGCTGCAAGAGCTCAGGCACTTATAATTGCCGTATTTATGCAACGTTCCGGCGTTTGTTTACGCGTCGTGGTAACCATATATCAGGTGGCAAAAGTACTTATTCGAGCGGAAACTGTCCCATACTTGTATTTTGTCTGTAGCTCGCATTCCTTGGCTTTGCCAGTGAGCCGATCAACGCTTATATGCGCCTCTCGTAGTAGCCAGATATAGCAATCAAATGTAATTAAATGTACAATACTCGTCCATGTGAATCTACTCTAGTTCTCTCCACTATGATCCCTCATCCAGTTTTCGATCCAGGCACATATACGCGACACGTTTGCCTCCAAATCATTTGTGGTCTCACTCTGGAGCTCCACGATAATCTCCTCGGCATACGACGCTTTTGCCTCGTCCAGTACGGTCTGCATAATTTCCGACGTGTTATTTTCTTGAATCTTGGCCAAAGGGTAATTTCTTCACATTGAATTAGTAGGCAGACCTCGTGAGACCAAAAATAGACTCACCTAGCTTCTAATCGTTCCCATAACCGTGTATGGTTACACCTTAGCACAACGACGAGGTCTACCCATCTCTCTGGAAACGCGTCACACGTATGCCAGTCCAGGATCAACCCCCCCTTGACAGTCATCGGCTCGATCTCATCAAGAACCTAGCCACTTGTCAGCATACCCTCAAAAAATGCAAAACACCAACTCACCTTGTCCTCGTCTACAATATAACTCTGCCACTCTTCATCAAACCCCTCGTGCAGCCCCTTTTCCTTGACAAGTTCCCCGACGTTCACATGTCTCATTTGCACTGTGCTCTGCTCTGCAACGAGCTGCGCATGAGTCGACTTGCCCGTCCCGGGAGTACCGGTGATTACGATAATCGGAGACTGGCGCGGGGGGTGCTCGTCGGTGTCGGACATGGTCAAAAATTAAACTTTACGTTTTGCTTCCGGATCGGTTATGAATTGATCGCCGGTGGCGCCGTGGCTGTGACATCCTGAAATTGTAAACAGTTCCCGATATGTAATCCCATTTATTGTCTCCAAGATGAACCGTGTGTAAAGCAGATAAAGGAAAGAAGCATAATCGATACAGATAGTGAGATCCATAAAACAATTAAAATTAAACAACTCCAATCATAACCGTTGCGCGCAAGCTGTGGATGGTATCGTCTTCAATCGCAGGAGTATCCTCGCTCTCTGGTTCGTGCCACAAACAACTGCTCTTCCAGCCCCAACTCTGGCTAATCTTGAAATCGTCCGGCCCACTCTGAAAGCGCGTAAGGCTGCTCCCAATAAGTGACGGGCAGGACATGATAAAGTACGAGCGGATGATGCGGCGCGGATCACGCCAGGGTGCGACGGGCGCGTGTGGAGGGGACGTAACCGGGGCGTCCCGGTCAGGCGGGGTGGTTCCTGTGCGAGGTGTAGGCGTGGGGGGTGACGTGATATGACCCGAGCCGTGAAGTGACGAGATCCTGTGTGGAGGCGATTGGATGGGTTGGGGGGATACAAACAGAGAGCTCATGTCCATGGTTGGACTCGGTGGGCTGTTGAGGAGCACAAAGCTGGCTGCGGCCGAGGCAGGGGGAATCGGGTCGACTGCCGATTGTCTGTTTCACGGCGGTTAGGAAGACTCTGTATTATGGAAACGATCTCACCTGTGAAGGTACATGCCAAGCTGTAGTCCCTTCTTCTTGATCACCTGCACATACACGTTGTACATGCTACCCGCATACCAAATAGTCTGGCTGTGCAATCGATTCTTCTCCTTGAGCGCATCCAACCCCCAAAACTCGACCGAAAACCTAAACGGCTCGTTGACAGACCATTTGACCACTTCGCTTCCCTGGCCATGCTCTTCTGCAATCTCCTTGGCCGTCCGCCTCGAGGGCCGCAAGCCGAAAAAGTCGCGTTCCGCAGCGGGTTTACGGACCTTGCCCGGTGACGACACCGAGGATAGTACGTCCATGTCCGCAAGAGACAACCCGTCCGCTTCGTTGTTGACGGCTGTTCGGTCGTGTCCGATCCGGACAGACGCATCACATGGGACGGGATAGTAAACTTTGGTGTCGTCGGTGTAGGGTGCTGCGAGAAGCTCCGAAGTGGTGATGAGCCCTCCGAGTTCACCCTCGGTTGTGCTACTTTGGCTAGAAGACGATCCGACTCCAATAAGTGTGGGCGAACTCGAGCGGGAGGACATGACTGCCGAGTGAGATGTAATCTGGGAACGAAGGATAGACTG
>WSTG01000098.1:3227-33467 GCA_019616325.1 Ceratobasidium sp. 394 | reverse complement strand
ACTCACGACTCGGCCAGAGAACCCAGAGAATGAGGAATAAAGCGCGGGCTCTGGAAGAGCATCGCCGCTGCAATACTATGATAGACCAGCAACTGAATGGCAAATGCCCGCTTGCCGGGGAGGAATTCTGCCAGCACGTCAGAGCTCCACGTCGTTGTCCAGATCGTGAAACTCACCGGGGAGGTTGAAACACAGGAGAGAGGCAATGCAAGATGCGAGCAGCATGGCGGAATACATCTAACCAAGAGCCGGAAACGTTTGTTCTAGCTAACAGTAAAAGTATGTATAATCCTTGCCTTGAGCAAAATAAGTGTCGTATTGGTGAGCTGGATGAATGGCAAGCTTTGACCAGCTAGCATCCCCTACAATGAGACTCCGAGTGTGAGTGGCATGCGTACGTCTGGCATGCTCTGGAAGACCTGCCTGCAGAGCAAAAGGTGCCTCCACTGCGATATGCAGAAGAAAGATAGCAGATCTAATGGCCATTTCAGTATCAACTACTGCGCAAGTCTAAGCCAACGTACAGCGGATGATTAGGAGTTGGGCCGGGGGCAGACATGGCGTTGTTCTGGTGGTGGGTAAGAGACAACAAAGTTTATATGCGCCGTCGGTGTTGGCGAGTGTTCCGACCGTTCAGGAACCGCGTCGTGCGCCATGTGGGCAGAAGGCGAATTTGATAACACGGGCGCATGCGCAATCATGTATGCGCCACGTCGTTCAACGTAAAAATAGACATTTATTTACAAAAAATTATACACAAGCGTCCGAGTGCTCTATATCGTGTAAGTACATCACATATATAATTCAGCATATTTGAGGATCTATTCAATATAGTGTAATCGCAATCCCTCGAACGAAACACAAGCTCGGGCATATCGCCGACTTTTGGATAAATACTATCACTCTCAACCCGGAAACATTTTACCGCAAAATCTAGCCCATTATTCTCCCTCCTCGCCGTCCTCTTCGTCTTGTTCTGCAATGGCATCTGGCTTCTGCATCCTGAGCTTCTCCGTAGGCCTGGATGCTAACCGCGTAGACTTGCTCTCCTCTTTGTCTTCTTCGATTGCGTCCAGGTCTGCTTCCAAATCGCACCCTTCTGGCAGGTCGGCATCGGGTCCAAGCTTCTCCCTAAGCATCTTTATCTCCTTCCTCAGCTCTTCGATCGTCTCGTTGCGTCGGTCAACCCGCCTTCCAAGCTTGACAATCCACTCGTTCGAGAATCGCAGCAAAGCAAGCTTGCTTACAGCTCGGTTCGGGTTGTCCTCTCCACCAGGGACATTGCGTGGTGGTCCGCGGGGCGGAGCAGCACCCGGATCAAGCTCGGCACATGCTGAGAGTGTGATCGGAGGCAATAATAGGCGTAGATCGTCAAATCCAGCCTTGAGCGAGTCGCGTCGCTTTTGTTCGGCCGCTTTGTGCGACGTTTTACGTCCATCGGGTCCGTAGGATGAAGCGCCATGCGAGGACGCGATTCCCAGTATAGCCGCGCGTCCTTCGAGGGTATTTTGGTAGTTAGACTTGGTAGACAGGTGCGCAATGTCTTCGGCTGTCAGTCCTGCTTCGGAGATTAGGTCAGGTAAAGACCCGAGAGTTACTGGCGGGTGTACCTACCTCCTGGTGCGTTGGGTTTTATGGCAGGGCTGATCATAGGCAGGATGGCGGGACTCGGGCGGGCACCCGACTTGGGAATGGGGACCTTCCCTTTGGGTGCACCCTTTGCCTGTTCGCTATCCTTGTCCTTTCTATTGGAACCATTCGGTGCGCTTTTAGTGGGGCTCGACGCTGATGATCGAGATGAATTCGCAGCTTCTCCCGTCTTTTGTGTTTGAGCGGTAGCCCCAGCATCATGCATAAGCCCCGTTGGCCGCGTCGCAAGATGTCCAAGGTTCATAAGCGAAGCAGGGGTCACTGGCGCGAGGGACGGACTCGTATTTGCACTTGCGATTGGCGTCCCTTGGACGCTCGCGCTTGTGCCCATGTTTACATCCGTATCCAAGTTCGAGGACGTGCGGGCGATAGGAACTGCCGGAGGTGGCATCGTCAGCGTCGACGAGATGTCCACAGGGGATGGGGTCGAAACCGGTACGTCTCCGACTGGGTCGATCTTCCCCGAGGGACGCGGGCTCGGAAGCGGCGAGGCATGAGGCTGGGGTTGAGCAACACTCTCACCACGTGGCCGGATGCGGGGAGTGCGTTTGGAGGCGGTAGGCTTTGACGGGGGCGCGGGCCTAACTATAGGGGAAGCGCGCTTGCGAGCAGACTCTGCTTCGGACGATGCGGTACGTTTTTGGCGGGAAGAGCCGGTCGTGGGTCCGAATGAAGGTGATGGGAGTGGTGCAAATGTCGTCGAGGCTGGTGAGGGTATACCCGGGACAGGCGCCTGGCGGAAGGGATGGGCCGGGTTGGGAGACGGCGCCAAGGCCGGAGAAGTGAGTGGGGAGAAAAAGTCGGTGGGGGTCCCATGATTCTGTGGAAAGGGGGAAGGATGCGGAGACGAGCCTAAATTTGGAGTCATGGCGGGAGACAGCAGAGAACGAAGTAAGTCCTGGCAAGATGTGAGATTGGTGCAACGAAATGGGGAAATATGCCTACCGAGTTGTTTCCGAGGGCAGAGGAGAGCCCTTGGGCCATATTCGAGTCGTACATTGTAGGCCTTAGCTCGGTGCTTGACACTGAGAAGGGTTAGTCTCTACTGTCAAAGCTCTGGCTCTGCAACGTACCTGGGGTCATTAGGCCTTGGAATCCAACGTGAACCGATGCAGGCGGCTGAGATCCCATTATTTCAAGCTGTGAGTGTGGATATTAGGTAGAGCGCGGCGCCGTCACAGGACGAGCGTACCTGCTGCTGGAGAATTCTGTTTTGAAGTTGGTTCAGCTCGTTGAGACGACGCTGCTGCTCCAAGTGATGATGTAAACGAACGACTTCGGGGTTCGTAACCATCTGGGGGGGACAGTACTCTGCCGAGTGAGACTGTACTGGGTTGAGCATGGGTGATGTGTGGGCCGAATGGGGGGCTGGCAGAGAGTGCATGTGCATCTGGTGGGTGGACATAGCGGCATTGTCGTCTGCGGTGACGAACTGAGACAAGTCAAAGCCGAAATCGAGATTGAGCTCGGGCATGTTGATGTCGTCGGACTGGCTCATTTCTACTGAGAGGTCCATGGAAGAAGGAGCCAAAGCTAAAGATCACTTCTGGCTGACTCAGCACACGTGACCGCGCTTACGAAAGCGCAGACACGTCGTTCTTCTCCTCCTCGACATTATGGCCGACCCTCAACTGCCCCCGGGCTGGATCTCGCAATGGTACGCGTCAACAATGCACTAGTGGATGCTCCTAATCAAATATATACTCTAGGGATGAGACTCACCAGCGGCCGCTCTTTATTCGTCAGTAGATTCGCATTCACCATTTCAGTCGATTGACTATTTTGCAGAACCCGCCACTGGCCACACCCAATGGGAAGTGCCATTCGAAGATCCCCAGCAACAACAGCCTCCTGCACCTACACAACATACAACACACTCCAAACGCCGCCAGTATGCTGCCGGGCAATCGCAAGCATACTCTGGTGCCCCAGACATAACGCCCATGCCACCTCAAGGATATGCTGATCCCTCTGCTGGCGTTGCCCCCGCTCCCGCGTTTTTCACTCCGGGGTTGCAGCAGACACCCAGCCAGCCACCATACTATGGGCAGGACGCTGGATACACGAGCCCCGCTCCACCTCAGCCGCCGTATGGCCAGGCTCCACAGCCTGCGTATGGGCAACAGATGAATCAAATGGCGGACCAATTTGCTCAGATGGGCATGGGTGGACAAAAAGGAGTGAGTCTACTATTTATCTTTGTATATTCGATCGCTGACAGCTCGTGATAGTATGCCCTTCACACCGTTAACATTATCGGTACATATCTGGACCCGCAGGAGCTCACCAATCCACCCCCAGAAATCCGACTACCTCCTGGAGCTTGCATCTCCCAGTCACCACTCGCCAATGCCGACCCCTCTTACATGCGCTGCACTGTGAACGCTGTCCCTACCACAAACACGCTCCTCAACAAATCCAAACTACCACTTGGCCTTATCCTCACCCCTCATCGCTCCGTACGCGAGTCAGATCACGATGCAGAAGTTCCTGTAATCACGGACACGGTCATCGCGCGTTGCCGCCGATGCCGCACCTACATCAATCCATATGTCCAGTTCATCGACGGTGGAAACCGCTGGAAGTGCTGCATGTGCAACATGAGCAACGAGGTCCCTCAGCTCTTCGACTGGGACCAACAGCGAAACCAGCCCGCCGATCGCTGGTCCCGCTACGAGCTCAACCACGCCGTCGTCGAGTTTGTCGCGCCGACCGAGTACATGGTTCGACCGCCGCAGCCGCCGGTGTACGCGTTCTTGATCGACGTGTCGCATGCGGCGGTGCAGAGTGGGATGGTGGCGACTGCAGCGCGTGCGATACTTGAGTCGCTGGATCGGATACCGAATGCAGATGACCGGACGAAGGTTGCGATCATTGGGTTTGATGTTGCACTACACTTCTTTAGCATCGTGGTACGTTTCAAACCCCAAACCAAATAATTGAGTCGGGGACTTACACGCATTCTCAGCCTGGCTCGACAGACGTAACAATGCTGGTTGTCTCTGATTTGGAAGATGTTTTCTTGCCGAAACCAAACGACCTGCTCATTAATCTCACCGAGGCACGAGCTGGCATAGAAGCTTTGCTTGGCCGGTTGAATGACATGTTCCAAGATGCTCATGCGATCGGCAGCGCGATGGGACCAGCTTTGCAAGCGGCATACAAACTTACAGTGCGTCAACATGTTTACCCACAGACTCGTACATGACGGAAATTCCTTTATAGCATACCATTGGAGGCAAAATTATAGTGTTAACCGCGTCCCTTCCAACCCTAGGCGAAGGCGCTCTCAAGCCTCGAGAAGATCCCAAGCTATTGGGCACAGCCAAGGTTAGTGGGAACAACATGTTTGTGCCAGCGCTTTTGGCTTACCTCATACTACAGGAATCGAGCTTGCTCCAGCCAGCGTCGTCGTTTTATAAAACGTTTGCGATCGACTGTTCGCGTGCGCAGATTTCAGTCGACATGTTCTTGTTCAGTAGCGCATACACGGACGTTGCCTCGCTTAGTATGTTTCATCCTGCCTTGCAACCCAGCTGTTGCTGATGTATAAAACTTTTAGGCTGCCTTCCTCACTATACCTCTGGCCAGACGTTCTTCTACCCAGCATTCAACGCGAGTAGAGCCGAAGACGCGCTCAAGTTCGCACACGAATTTGGAGAGGTTCTAGGGAGCGCCATTGGCCTGGAAGCAGTTATGCGTGTGCGCGCATCACGCGGTCTACGCATGTCTCAATTCCACGGCAATTTCTTTGTGCGCTCGACCGACTTGCTTGCGCTCCCTGCTGTGCCGCTGGACCAGTCATATATGATCGAGGTCCAGATTGAGGAGAATATCACAGCGCCGTTTGTGGTAATGCAGACTGCCGTTTTGCATACTACATCGTTTGGTATGCTCTTCATATTACCTATCTCATGTTGGATGAACTGACCAGGAGCGCCGTCTTGACTAGGTGAACGTCGTATCCGCGTCGTGACCTTGGCTCTCCCAACAACATCCAACGTCTCCGAGCTGTATGCTTCCGCAGACCAGGTCGCAATTGCTACTTACCTCGCTAACAAAGCGGTTGAGCGTTCTCTGTCCTCGAAGCTCGACGATGCTCGCGATGCGGTCACCAACAAGCTCGTTGACATCCTGGGCACCTACAAGAGCACGATGACCGCAGCTGGTAGCGGTGCGAGTGCACAGTTGGCTGCATCCGATAATTTGAAGTTCTTGCCGCTGCTGTGTCTGGGTCTGATCAAACATGTGAGTTCACCAGTAGAACTCTCGAGCGCTATATGTTAACTGTATCCCTCACTGGCTAGGTTGGACTAAGGCAGAGCGCGCAGATTCCACCTGATTTGCGTGCATACGCTCAGGCACTCCTCGCCACTCTGCCGTCCCAGCAGCTCATGGCATACATCCACCCCGCGTTCTACTCACTGCACAACATGCCAGCAGAATGCGGCACCGTGGGCGAGCACGGCATCATCATGCCTCCGTGTCTGCCGTTGACCAGCGAGCGACTGGAACGACACGGACTGTTCCTGATCGAGGACGGACAGAACATGTTCCTGTGGGTCGGGCGGGACGCTGTGCCTCAGCTCGTGATGGATGTGTTCGATCTGCCGAACTACGAGGCGCTGCGTGGTGGTAAGGTGAGCAACGGATCCGTGTGCACAGAGATAAGAATTAAGGACTAACGACTGGCATCGTAGCAAACCCTTCCGACGCTAGAAAACGAGTTCTCGGAACGACTCAATGCGGTGATCGCGAAGGCGCGGGTGCTAAGGCGAGGGCCGTACTGGCCGCACCTGTATGTGGTGAAAGAGGACGGGGACCCAGCGCTGAGAATGTGGGCGTTGAGTATGCTGATACAAGACCGTGCGGACCAGACACCAAGCTACGCACAGTATCTCACAGCTCTTAAAGAAAAGGTTGGTCTTGCCTCACTGTCTTGTGATGAACGTTGTGCTAACTATGAGGACAGGTGAATGGCACTAGCTATTAGGAAAATAGAGTTACAAAATTGGTCGATGTAACGTTAGATGGTTTGTACACGCTTTGTATATCTCTTATCGTGTGGGACTAGTGTACAGCGCGAGTATATAATCAATGGCTTTATCCTACACCTGGTTCTGTAGTGTTGTCGCCCCAGCGAGAGATATGTAGAGCTCGACTTTATGCCCCCCACTTTATAATATCTTACCTAGCAAGTAGTAAGAAACTCGTAGTCACTGCTGTTTCCTCAAAGCATCACACCCTGGTACCCCGCCGAATCCCAGCTACGAGTCACGCATATATACATTTTTGGGGCCAGAAATTGCCACATCAACCTGTCTGGTATCAACACCATCAATTCAGAAGACGTGAAACAGTGAGGGTGTCAAGTTGAACGGATAGGCCGAAAATCAATTTGAGGCACGTGGCTCGCGTGATGACTCATCACAGCGCTTATCGTGCTGAGGTGATGTTGGTCGTGTTCGCTCAGCGCGTCAGACTACCACCACCTATAATATTTCGTTAGGGACTCCAGACTGGTTCCTGGGTGCTTAAAGTAGGACAATATGGACTATGTGAGTATTCGAGGATTATTTTTTGCTTACTTTTGCTGATAATATCAATTTACAGGATCATGACTTGTTCGATATGTTCGACTTATCCCCGCAAGCCTTCCCTTGGGCAGATACCCGTCGGGATGCTATCATACGTCGAAGAGACGAAGATATGGACGGAGAGCTTTTCTTCGATGCGCTTCTAAAGCTTGCCGGGATCGACGCGCACTCCCTTTACCCGCCACGCGATGTACCAACTTTCCATCACCTCGTTAACGCCATTCTGAATACCCCCTGGGACGACTTTCAACAATCCTGCTTGATCTACTACCTTTTGCGCCACTGGGAGGACGGTCGCGAGAAACCATTTGCTCAGAGCAAACTGCTACCTCCCCAGTTCATGTTTGTTTCAGACGCCTATTATTTGCTGGACGTGGACCGGTCTGAGGTACGCGTCTCACATGACCTACATCTCCTAGTGTTGACCGACGTCGTAGGAAGCCGTGCCGTACCTATGCGATAGCCGTGTGCTCCATGAGTTTACGAGCAAGATTATGAAAACATTGTCTTGCATCCCAGAACCAACTGTGGCCTCCAAATCCCTCTTACGGTTCGTTCGAATCGCCAGGCCCACGCTCGACAACCAGGAAGACCTGGACCTATACGTCAACGCCCTCTGCTACTCGAGCATCACGGAAGCTTGGCTATACCAAAGGTCACTGCCCGAGGATACGCCAGAGCGTGAGAGGCATATTTCTAGGATAATCATGTTCTGCTTCCATCGTGAGTTGTTTTGCTCTCTCAACCATGTTTTATTCATAGCGCCTCGTTTAGCCAAACCTCGGCCCGAGCCTCTCAAAACTCTACTGGGCTTTCCATTTACGGCTTATGAAGATCGCATCGTAAAAGCCATGGCGCTTTCTCCCCCTGACATTCTCTCGGACGCAAGCGTGGCGATCTTCCAAAACATGATTAGCGTGCGCCTTATCCATTCGGGTCACTACAGCGAGGCCATCCAGCTGGACAGGCAATTTGCAAACGCGGGGACTTTCACTGGCCCCGCTGTCAAGGACGCTTCCGCTAGGCGTAAAGAGACCCTAGAGGAGCTTATGGGCGTCATTCCGGTGGTTCAGCGTCGCGTTTTGGAGATGGGGATAGAGGAGCAGGAGGCGGAAGCGCGCAAAGGGAAAGGTCCACTTATACACGGGTATCCCAATGGACACACCAACGGAGACCTGGCAATGTCATGGGAGCACATCAATGGTTCATCTTCGATGATGGTCGACTCGATGGCGCAGTCTCCCCCTCGCAATTCCCCCGCCCAGCCTTCATCTTCTTCCATGACTCCGCTAACAGCATCGGCTGCTTTCCGACAGGCTGGCTCTAACGCTGCTGTTCTGAAGGCGTTTGTGCATACCTCTCGCCTCGAGGGTTCGCCGTATCTCTCAGCGCGATCCGGCAGTTCAACCCCAATTGCCGCCATTAACTTCAGCGCCGCTTCTGCGGGTTCAAATAGTCCCTATGCGCGAACAATGTCCTTGAGTCAACGAGCTGGGTCCCAAGCCACTGGGAGCCCCGCGCCTTCGCGTCTACCTCGAGCGTCCTTTGGGTCATACCCTGTCCGTAACGCGGCATCTACGCCGACTGCTCCGCTTGCGGTACCCCCGCCCGCTTTCGCATCCAAGCCTATCACTCGCCCTGCGTTCGACATTCAGCCTCCAACCAGCACGAGCAAAACACCCATTACACGAAGCCTTGGTTCCGCCCAGCCAACTCCAAACGTCACACCCAAACCATTCGCAAACCCGCTTTCGAGTGCGACGCCAGGGGGTCCCAGGGTCCCGGAACGCCGGGTTACGCCTGTCAAGCGTCCGTTTGGCAGCTCAGATGGCCCGGGTGACCGGTCGATGCAGTCGGCCCTGGGAGACGATAGGCATACAGCTTGGGGCAGCATTCCTGCGCCCGAGCAGGCGGATGCCGAGATGGACTATGATGGGTTGGACGAGGACTTTATTATCCAACCGGCATATTCACGCCCCCGATATAACCCCCCAGAGGTTGACCTCGAGCCCGAAGTCGAGTCTGAGCAGGAGCAGGAGCAGGAATCCGAACACGAGCAGGAACACGAGCCGGAAGAGCACGAGGAAGAGCACGAGCCTGAACCCGAACCCTCACCACCTAGACCCACACGAACAAGCAGACGCCGAACCAAGGAACCCCCCATTCAGGCGACTAGGTCCTCAGACGCTCGCCTCCCAGGTGCTTTCCCAAGCTCACCACGCGTCACACGCTCTTCCCTCCCTCCTACCAACGAGCAAGAGTCTCCGAAAAAAATACCCTCTCGTCGAAGTGCGCGTGGGCGGGTATCACGCGCTAGCAGTGTTGCTGCCACAGACGATGGAGAAGATGAACCCAAGCCCCGTCGGTCGAGTCGGCTCTCTCACGTGTCAGAGTCGTCTCCGCCCCCGCAGTCCCCGCCACGGGCGACGAAAACGTCAACGCGGAAATCAAAAGTAGGAACTGCAGGCGCGAACAAACTCAAGGCACGGCGGCAGCGGGAGCCCATCCCAGAGGAAGCATAGCTGCTAACTGATAACCGTACTCTGTCTCGGTTGTGACTGCACTATCACTTCTTATTTCCCTTTCGAGTAATCCAAGCTTCCTGTTCTCCCGCTCGGTTGTGACTGCAAAGTAATTGTGATATCATAGCAGGGAATTCAAAGTCTATTTTATGTATAACTGTTGCCGTTGACCTGGATATACGGTACTTCAGTGGGACGCACGCGAATTAGGGGGGGGGGGGGGTCACCAACCTTGTCCTTTACCGCAGAGAGGTACTGTGCATAACTTGGCGTCTGGTCCGCACGGTCTTGTACCAGCATACTCAGGGCCCACATCCGCAACGCTGGCTCCCCGTCCTCCTTCACCACATACAAGTGCGGCCAGTACGGTCCTCGCCTTAGCACTCGCGCCTTCGCGATGACAGCATTGAGTCGTTCCGAGAACTCGTTCTCCAGCGTGGGGAGCGTTTGCTACGATGCCAGTCGTTAGCCCTCGACTCTCACCTCTGTACACATGGATCCGTTACTCACCTTGCCACCACGCAGCGCCTCGTAGTTCGGCAGATCGAACACATCCATCACGAGCTGAGGCACAGCGTCCCGCCCGACCCACAGGAACATGTTCTGTCCGTCTTCAATCAAGAACAGTCCGTGTCGTTCCAGTCTCTCACTGGTCAACGGCAGACACGGAGGCATGATGATGCCGTGCTCGCCCACGGTGCCGCATTCTGCTGGCATGTTGTGCAGTGAGTAGAACGCGGGGTGGATGTACGCCATAAGCTGCTGGGATGGCAGAGTGGTGAGGAGTGCCTGAGCGTATGCGCGCAAGTCAGGTGGAATCTGCGCGCTCTGCCTCAATCCCACCTGTCAAGCAAAGAATCAACATTAGCCCTTGTGCACATAAGCTCCACCAAAGCCAACTCACATGCTTCAGCAAACCGAGACACAGAAGGGGCAAGAACTTCATGTTGTCGGATACAGCAAGTTGTGCGCTCGCACCACTACCCGCTGCGGTCATCGTGCTCTTGTACGTGCCCAGGATGTCAACGAGCTTGTTGGTGACTGCATCGCGAGCATCGTCGAGTTTGGAGGACAGAGATCGTTCGACAGCCTTGTTCGCAAGGTAGGTGACGATAGCGACCTGGTCGGCAGACGCATACAGTTCGGAGGCATTCGAGGTGGTCGGTACAGCCAACGTTATGACGCGCACCCGCCGTTCCCCTATGACATCAGACCAGATCAGGATAATGCCAGCAGAATACGGCGCGACCAAGCTCACCGAATGAAGTGGTATACAGGATACCAGCCTGCATGACCACATACGGTGTAGTAAGATTTTCTTCAATCTGGACCTCGACTGCATATGATTGGTCGATAGGGATGGCAGGAAACGCAAGCAGGTCGGTCGAGCGTACAAAAAAGTTACCGTGGAATTGTGCCATGCGCAAACCTATGCATGTGGGTGATCAACGAGCGAAAAACGGATGATACAAACCGGGAGTTAACGTACCACGCGATGCACGAATGCGCACCAAACCTTCTAGGCCAATAGGGCTCCCAATAACCTCGCCAAACTCATGGGCAAACTTGAGAGCATCTTCGGGTCTACTTGCATTGAAGGCTGGATAGAAATACGTCTGACCGGACGTATAGTGCGGGAGGCAGCCTAGACAGCCTTGAGTATCACGGAACGCACGGGCGAATCAAAGTACATACTTAGAGACGCAATATCAGTGTACGAGCCACTGAAGAGGAACATGTCCACTGAGATATTGGCCCGAGAGCAGTCTATCGAGAAAGTTTTGTAGAAAGATGATGCTGGTTGCAGCAAGCTCGATTCCTGATTTCTGAGGTTAGGTTACGGAAAATGGCCCCACAAGACACTGTTCCTACCTTGGCCGTTCCCAACAGTTTGGGGTCCTCGCGCGGCTTCAAAGCACCCTCGCCTAGAGTCGGAAGAGAGGACGAGAGGACAATTATCTTCCCCCCAATTGTATGCTAATAAACCAAGCGGTGAGTTTACTAGGTGGTTAACGTCAAGAGGTGCACTCACAGTGAGCTTGTATGCAGCTTGTAACGCCGGGCCCAACGCGCTACCAATGGCGTGGGAGTCTTGGAACATATCGTTCAAGCGTCCGAGCAAAGCCTCGATACCCGCGCGAGCCTCGGTGAGGTTGATGAGCAGATCCGTTGGCTTAGGCAAAAAGACGTCTTCAAGATCAGAGACCACGAGTAGCGTAACATCCGTAGAACCAGGCTGATATGCAGATCTCAGTTAGAACAATAGACTATCCGCGCAGCAAAATGCATGGAAAGACATACCACGATGCTGAAAAAGTGCAAGGCAACATCAAACCCAATGATCGCAACCTTCGTCCGGTCATCTGCATTCGGTATCCGATCCAGCGACTCAAGTATCGCACGCGCCGCAGTCGCCACCATCCCACTCTGCACCGCCGCATGCGACACGTCGATCAAGAACGCGTACACTGGTGGCTGCGGCGGTCGAACCATGTACTCGGTCGGTGCGACAAACTCGACGACGGCGTGGTTGAGCTCGTAGCGGGACCAGCGGTCGGCGGGCTGGTTTCGCTGTTGGTCCCAGTCGAAGAGCTGAGGGACCTCGTTGCTCATGTTGCACATGCAGCACTTCCAGCGATTTCCGCCGTCGATGAACTGGACATATGGATTGATGTAGGTGCGGCATCGGCGGCAACGCGCGATGACCGTGTCCGTAACTAGTGGTACCTCTTGGTCGTGGTCAACCTCGCGAACAGAGCGGAAAGGCGTGATCACTAGTGCGAACGGGAGCTTAGTTTTTGCGAGGAGAGCGTTCGTCGTTGGGATAGCGTTGATTGTGCATCGCATGTAGGAAGGATCGGCATTTGATACCGGAGATGGCGCTATGGCGGCATTGGGAGGAAGTCGAATTTCAAGAGGAGGATTGGTCAACTCGTTGGGATCGAGGAAAGTTCCGATAATGTTAGTCGTGTGAATTCCATACTACGAGCAGTCCGTTAAGAATTCTGGAACAACCGAATGGTCACTTACACCTTTCTGTCCCCCCATGCCCATTTGGGCAAACTGGTCTGCCATTTGATTCATCTGTTGTCCATACGCTGGCTGAGCCTGACCATAAGGCGGTTGAGCTGGAACTGGTGCGCCATACCCGGCATCTTGTCCATAGTACGGCGGCTGAGGCTGGGGCTGAGGCTGCGTCTGTTCCAGTCCGGGCGTGAAGAAAGCAGGAGCATGCTGGGCGCCAGCCCCCGGATCGGCGTAACCTTGCGGCTGAATCGGAGGCATATCAGTCGCGCCAGAGTAGGCCTGGGACTGTCCAGCAGCATATTGTCGACGTTTAGAATGCGCAGGGGGACCATGGTGAGCTTGAAGTCCAGGATCTTGTTGGAATTGCTGTGCATCTGCGATAGGAGGCTCCCACTGCGTATGTCCCGTCTCGGTCTCTATAAATGACAAGGAAATTGTTAGAACGTTTCCGGTAAACAGTACTACAACAACTGACGAATAAACAATGGTCGCTGGTGGGTTTGGTCCCTGCGCGAAAGGTCAGAACCTAATATGACATATCGCCCCAGCTTGGCGCATACCATTGAGATATCCAGCCTGGCGGTAGTTGCTGTTGCTCGGCCATGGCTGAAGTGTGGACAAGAAGCTACGTGTCAAGACGCAGTGTGGGCCTAGGTTCCGATGGTTCTGTTTGGTCAGTGAGATTGTCGCGTGCGTGACTACGTTATAAACGAACCTTTGCAACTATTTCTACTTGAGGTGTCGTGGTCGAGATGAGGAGACGAGAGGATAAACGTGTTCGATTCCTGAAGCTGAGAGCGCAGTGGCAATTGCAAATTATCGCAACTAGCTTTTCAAGATGCGATAGTCATTGAGATTGGACGCGCAATAGCGGAATATTGTCTACAATATAGTAACCGCACAAGATCCTGTTACCAAAATGAAAGCGCAACCATCTATCAAACACGAGAAGTACAAGTAATAGTCCAAGAATGAAGCAAAACATAATAGCGAAATCTACTTTCCACCAGCTGTCTTGAAAGCGACCAGGCCACCAAGAGCAATGGAATAGCCTTGAAATATTGTTAGCACAAGTTGTAAAACAGAGAATCAAGAGCCTACCAAACACTTGCAACGGTGTGATCTCGCTGCCGAACAGGATGACCGACCCCGAAATCAGGAGAATATCTTTAAAGACGCCAGCAAGAGTCAAAACGAGGCCGCTGCCCGCACCGATGAGGAAGACGGCGGCAACATTGAGGAGGAATGCTACCGAGGCGTTGGAAAGGAGCACTAGCGGCCCGAGCTCCGCGAGATGGTAGAAGGGCTCCATGCCCTCGGTGAAGGGCAAGATAAGCAAGTTGATGGCCGCGCAAACCTATCTTCCTATAAGTAAACACTAATTTGAGGGCACGGTTGGAGCGTACCGGGGCGTAGTAATGAAGCGACACGAGAGGGTCCATCTTCATGCCATGAAGCAGCAGTTGGATCATGACGAGACGCGAAGACTCGAACTGATAGCAACTATCAACTGCCATTCTGGCATCGATGAAACAACTTCACGTACCACCACGGCAAGGGCTTGGATGGAAAACCCAAACAGATCGAACTTGAGCTCGCCGTAGCTCGCAAGCGAAACACCCCCCGAGATCATGCAAACAATCGCGATAAGACGGCGGTTGGGCTCTTGAATGCGGAATGCAAACGAAATGAGCAGAATAGCAACAGGGTTGAAAGCCTGAATAAACAGTCAAGGACCTTCTACTGATAACCGAACGAGTGGACCGACCTTGAGCATCTGGATGTAAGAGACGCTAAGGTACAGGTACGCCTTGTTGCTCAAGATCAGGCTACCGCTAAACAAGAACCCAATTGGGAGGATAGCGCGAACAAAGACATCCTTGGTCATATGGACATCCTTTGCACCGTCCAATAGGTTCGTTGTTTGTTGCAACACGCGTGTGCCAATAGCCTAATGAATGTGGGGGTTAATATACTTCGGCTCGGTCCCTGAAAATCGACACTCACCGCGAAGAATAGGTGAAACGTCACGAGAAACACCGGGAACTTGAAGTTCAGAGTGTTGTACAGGTAGTTGTTGTACATGATCACTAGAGAACTCAAGACAATCCATATCGGGATAATGGTTGTCGCGGAAAGCTACGCGCGTTTCGGTTAACAAAATACATCTCGACAATTTAACGACACGCACCTTGACTTTGGGTTTCGTGGTTACTACCTCTGCAGGTGTCTTGTCTGACGGGATGAGCGGATGTGACACCTCATCGATTTTCTCCGACATGGGTGCGGCAGAGATCGCTTCTTTGTCTTGGTTCGAGGACATGTTGAATAAAAATTGTACTGGGATGTGTTGTCTATAGAATTGTGTCTTAAGGGTCACAGGTAGGCTGCCGCGCTGGTAAGATCATGGGCAAGGCAGGGGGAAGATTGACTTACGAACGTCGGGGGGTAAACGAGCGAGGGTGTAGTCCAGGGAACTAAGCTGAATGAATACACGAAGGCCGACACAAACACGAGGTGATCAGAACGATAGCCAAATGTCGGCTAAAAGCACGAGGGGGTGAAAGACGTACGTGAAAAAAAACGGGGTGATGGGACTTTTATGCCGCTGTGGTTGTCGTTATCTGGCCCCTCAGCAGGGGTAGGACCCTGCTGACATAGCCCGGGCGCCTACCTTCCAGGCAAATGCGATTCCCTTTTCTGCGAGCTGTCACCCGCGCATACAGCCTTAGCTACAGATTGCTAGGTTAAATGAATTGCTCGAGCCTACAAGCTACGACTACCATACACCACTCAGCCCTGCGGCCGCTTCCAGATCGTCAGCATTCAGCAAGTCTACGCCAATCGACTCCAATGTCTTCCAAACGTAATCCCTCTTCGAGACCGGCCAGCCCGGGGTTTCCCAGTATCGAACCTACAGCATCCAAAAAAAGACGTTAGCTCGGCACATAGGCTACACTTATGGTATACGGCCGGCATTACCTTGACGCCTGCTGCGTGAGCACCCTGGACCTGGTTGGTAAGACTCGCGAGCTCTGCGTCGCTGAACGTGCTCCCGGACATGGGCGCCCCGAGGGCGCTCGCCAGGGAACCAGACGCAATTATGACCGAAGATGTATTGTATTCCCCAGGTGTACCTGAGGTGAATGCAGTGATCGGCGCGTCGTAGAAAACATCCCGGTGCGGAGTCGAATAAGCTAAAATCTGTGAAAATGGTGTATTTCCTGTACCGATGACCGTGACGGCGCCCGACTTTAACGCCCCAGCCTCTTCGTCCCAATACGAAAGCCAGCCGCCGTCCCGAAGTGGCGCGAGTTGCTCGATTACCATTGGCCAGGTCGAGTTCCCATCAGTCTTGACGTCAACAAACAAATACAGCGTCTGCCCAGTTGTTGTATCGAAAACACCGTTCCGAGTATTGTTGGTATAAGGGAATGAAGTAGAGGGATTTTGTTGCTTAAGGATCGACAGTAAAGGCTGGACGTAAAGAGAGGAAAAGGTACGCTTTTTTGATAGAGACGAAGGGTCGTGGCCAACCTGCCAAAGTAGGAACGGTTCGTATCAGAGTGGTTAGGCTGTCAAAGTAGGCGCTCACAAAAAGGTCGTTGTCCCACATCCAAACATCGGCCTCGACTGAAATTGCCCCAACAGAGATAGCACTATACAAAGGGACATCTCGCCAATAATCATTGTGAGAGTCTGTGATATTGTCAGCGGGGTTTTAAAGCCCCGGCGAAATGAAAAACTCACGTATGCCCTTTGGAATAATCCCCCTGGTAAACTGGGTCGGGTACGTCGCCTGAGGCTGATTCTTCCAATCGGTAATGGCATCTCCGATGGTCTTGTACCCCCAGGTTGGCGCTGCAGCCGACACCACAAGACTAGCAACTCCCAAACGCATCAACGAAAAGCTCGGGGGCCACATGATAAGACCGGCAATAGCAAGCAGAACGAGCGGCAACAGGCGAGCAAACACTGATGTCTCAGTGGGATATTTTTTCTTGCCTCGTGGGTTTCTGATTGGCGCGTACGAGGAAAGTCCGGGCTCGGGCGTGCGAGAGGCTCGTCTATTGGTGGTGGGAGCAGGTGAATCCGATCTGTTGGAAAAGGGGCTCATACGAGGCGCGGAGTCGCGGCCTGGGATTGTTATTCAGTTATGTCCGGCGACTAGAGACCGTGAATTTCGGGTACAGAAGGGTTCGTCAAAAGGAACGCCTTGGCAGCAGTCTTCTCGGAAGACGAATGGTGGACGAACGTGTTTCGTAGCATGTTGGCCTGACAGGGCTGGTGTCAGGAATTCAAGGCGCTGAGCGCTAGCAAGATATTTCCTACTATAAAGGCAGGTATGTGGTCTATTGAACTCTTGTATGTACGCACTGAAGTTGTGACATCTATCACTTATCAGTGAATAAAGCTCTGTGAACCCGCCGCCTTTTCAGTGATACGATCAACAGGAGCATCCGCTGCATTTGCCGCTGGCAGGTCGAGCCTCTCGCTGACATCCTTTTGAAGGTCTCTTGAATCACCCTTGAACCCAACAAAATATATGCGGTTCATTTCTCCCGCTTCCGTGTCGGTCTAGCACAGATGTTTATCGGAAGTCCATGTGTGATTAAATGAGCTTACCAGGAACAACGTCAATGCAATTACGTTTGTAAAAGCGGAAGCTTTGACCGGATATTCAACAACTCCAACCTCTCCCTCTAATAACGCAACATCTTGCTGTGGCCTGGTCGATTCGGCCTCGGCAAAGTCCAAGCCGGCCGGGTGATTTGCATAGACGCGCAATCTTCGGGGTTGTGCTTCACCGCGAGCTACAGGAAGTTATTATCACACCCTTCTGCAGAATCAAACTTGAGGCTTACCGGTCTTTAAAAGGATGCTTCGTACACGAACGTTTCGCGAAAAGGGAACATGCAGTATAAGCTACATTAACGCAACTTGTTCAGAGAATCTTCAATATATAAATTACAGCAATTTGAGTCACAAGAGCTCACCTCGTCATCAACATTCGTTTCACACCACTTTTCTATATTGTCCCGCTCGTCCCAGGGCTTGATAACTTCTTTCGCATTTTCGGGCACGCTGAGATTAAGGCCGTGTACTTTGTCCCGATCAATGACACCGAACAAGTTGTTGGCAACGGACGATTGCGCATCAGAAAGGAAGTTTTGAACAGAGTTTGATCGCTGAGACATTATGATCTGCTGGGTTAACGAATAAGTAGGTGTGGTGGTTGAGTGTAGAGGAGGAATGAGCAAACAAGCCATCACAGTAGGTCCCGTGATTTCATTATCTCTCTCTGAAACTCTCATCTGGCTCGTCTAGTTAGACTCGCTGCAGAAGGTGGCCAGTTATGTCCAGAAATATCTCTAGGATAGCTGCATTCTTGAGACAAAACCATCCCTCTAGGATTCTTGCTCGCCAAAACTCTTCGTCGTCTTCCTCGGCACCAACAGACGGTGCACCTAAAAAAGGGCCCACAAAACACAACACAATAATCTCATCCCTAAACTATGTCGAATCGTTCCCAGATCTCTCAAAGGGGGATCTAATTCTAGACGAAGGCCGAACTCGGGTCTTTCACAATGATCCACTTGCTCGCGGAAAGACACTCACCGTGCAACTCTTCAACACACCTCCCCCAATTCCTAGTGCACCTCCACCCCTTGCCGAACCTTCTCGCCTTTCAAAGAGCCCCTTCTACAACGAGATTTCTCGTCTACATCGTTTCCCACTTATCACGAAGCGTGTCGTGCAAATGACTGGAAAGGGAAAGCAGCCTAGCTTTTACTCGCTTGTTGTCGTCGGAAACGGTCGAGGGATGGTCAGTTATGGGGAGGGAAAGGATATCAATGTTCCTCGCAGTATTGACAAGGCGGTTGTCGCTGCTATCAAGGGTATGGATCGAGTGGACCGCTTCGAGAGTAGGACATTATGGGGCCAATTAGAGGGAAAGTTTGGGGCGACTCGCATCATCATGCGTGCCCGTCCTAGTGGTCATGGACTAGCCTGCAACCCTTATATTCACCAGGTGCGTTCGGCCTTCGTTTCGTGGGGTGTTGTATTGATGGGGCTCGCCAGGTCTGCAAGGCAGCCGGCATCGCTGATGTTTCAGCAAAGGTCCACGGATCGAGAAATGGTAAGACTAGCTTTATACACTCGCCTCCATCACCCTCACTCGGCGCCGCGTTAGGAATGCAAATTGTAAAAGCAACGATCAGAATGTTGCATGGTGGCCATGCACCGACTGCGATGGGTGACGGCGTTGGCGGCAAGGGCAAACGTGAAGAGGCGGGTGTAGGTATGCGTGGGCGTGAGGCAATAGAACGTGAGAGGGGTCGGTTGTTGTATGAGGGCAGTTCGTTCCTGTGATGATGTGCAATTAGATCAGATGTTGGTTCACGAGATAAGCACTGCGCGTTCGCGATTGTTCATTCAGCGTCTTTACTAAGAGAGACAGTTATCCTAGAATTACAACACATCGAAAAAAACAAAGGAAATGTGTGACCCCGCGGGTATTATTGTCAAATAGAACGTGAGTCGTAAGGATGAATGATGTAGCACATTGATGATCGTGATGGCATGTAGGGAAACATATATGAGGGCATGTACGAGGGAAAAGCATAACAAGTATTAAAGAAAGTCTGTGGATCAATTCAAAACAAACCCGCACTGACACGCATGTCCACCACAGAGCCACGATGTTGCTCGAGGTGTGGCGTCATCTGCGGCGCGGTAGCAAGGCAGCCCGAAGCACCGCCAAACAGGGACGGGCTCAATTCATTTGATGGAAGAGCCTTTTTCTGTCGAATTGACTATCACCACGAAGTAAGCAAACTGACGCTAATCTCCAAGCTAAATGATCCGTACCTTTTTTGTACCAGTCGCGAATGCCTCACTGAGATCTGCCAACGGGAGTTCCGTGAGGTCGCGGGCCTTGCGGTCTCCTGCAGTTTCCACTACTGGAGAGAGCTCCGATGACCACATGGAGTCTGGCCGGGAACGTGGAGGCGACGGTTGATCGACAAAGTCTGAATAGAGATCAAACTCTGGTTCGGCAAAGTCACTCAGGATAGACGCGCTGAAACCGGTGATCAGGCACGGAGTCGGAGTCGGCGATGAGCTTGCCAGTTGGAATGATAGCTCGGAGACAGGCAAGGACTAGCAATATACGTCAATAAGCGTTGCACTATAACCGAATACACGATGAGATTGCATACCGTGACTGGATGGTAAGGGTTAGCGCGGAGAGTGTTGGTGGGCTTGGCCGGCCCGGGGGCTGCGCTGCCGCCTCGTGCTTTTGAGGCCTTGCTGAGAACCTTGGGCGGATTCTCCTTGTTCTTGATAGTTGACGCCTTCTTCGTCTTGGGTTTCGCGGTGGATCGCGTAAGGCCGGTGCTTGGGTCGACGTTCTCCTTGTCAGCGTCCAGCGCGAACACAGAGGTCGAACTGGATGCCAAGCGGCCGATGGAACGAGTAGAGGCGGAAGCGGAAGTAAGCGAGGTAAAGGTAGGCGCGCGAGTAGTGGGGGCACTCGGCGGGTCTTGGAAGATCGTGAATGCCGGAGCCATCGTGTAGAGCAGAGTCGTCGAGTGAAGCGTAGATGTCGTAAAGGGCACGGGGGACCGTGGTGGAAAGACGAAGGATATAAGAGGCCGTAAGTGAAGGAGACTCAGACAGAGGCTGATGGTTGAGATTCCGCCTTGAACATCAGCGGCCCGTCTTGAACATCCTTGTGCCCACAGGTCCAAACAAGGCGGACCAGCTCGCGCGCGCTATATCACGTGGGTGGGCCGTGCGCCTCCGAAGTCACGTTATTGAGGACCGCCACCTCGAGTCTGCCACGCCCGCTATGACCTCCAAGGTTCTTGTTAGTGGTAAGCCACCGCTTGTCGCGTGTCGCACACGCGTAATGCAACCTGTTTCTAGGTGCTTCGGGTGTTCTCGGCTCGGCCATATACAAGGCTTTTCGGGCTGCATCAGATCGCTTTGCAGGTAAGTTGGATCTTGTATTCACTCTTGCATCAAGGTCAATTTCTTGGCCAAACATTCAGCCCCTTATTGCACTAGCTCCCACGACTAGTGATTGGCCATCACCTGGGCAGTGGGCAGAATCTTTCCGCAAACCAGTCTGATACAATTCATCGCCAGTGAAAGGAACCGCGCATACAAGGCCATCCGGGGACATCGAAGCAATTGACTTGTGCAACAAAGACGCCGTGTCGGGTCTGATTCAAAAGTTCCAACCCAACTGTATGCATTGCTCGCTGCTGCTTCGGTACCAGGCCTAACAAGGAACAGGGGTCATTCACTGCGCTGCTGAGCGGCGACCTGATGTCGCAGCCAAGGTACGTAAAATCTAGTGAATGGCGCGTTCGAGTACATTAAGACACCCCTAGGACCCTCAAGCTGCTCGAGAGCTGAATGCAGTAGTTCCTGCAACATTTGCCCAGCTTTCTGTGGAACATGGATTCACGTTGATCTATATCTCCACTGACTATGTTTTCGACGGGACCTCTCCTCCCTATGCTGTCGATGCAAAGCCAAACCCGCTTAATCTCTATGGCGAAACGAAATTTGCAGGAGAAAAAGCTATTCTACCTGGCTACGATGGGAAACCCGGGCAGAGGGTGGTACTTCGGGTCCCTGTGCTGTAAGTCCTAGCTTTGTTTGAACCCACTCTCTGCTCATTTCCACGTCCAGGTATGGCCCAGCTCCCAACAACTCGGATTCTGCTATCAATATACTGGTTGATATCGTCAAAGACCAGTCTGGCAAGACATACACAATGGATCACTATGCGACTCGTTATCCCACTAATGTCCTCGATATAGCCGACTTTCTTGTGCGGCTTGCAGGTGATTATTCTTCTTATCGCAATAAAATGGTCCCTAAAGTAGCTCCGTACAGCCTTGAAGAAACCGCTGCCTCCCATTCTACACTACAGCGGACTCGAACCATATACAAAATACGAGGTTTGCACATACACATAGGTTAAAGAATAGCCTTTGTTAACAACCGGATTAGATTTGCCTCGTATTCGCAAAAATACTAAATGTCCCACATACGCACATCAAACCCGACGCCGAGGCACCGCCCCGGTCTCAAGCCGCATCACGGCCCAAGGACTGCCAGCTGAGCCTTGATATTCTGGAAACCCTGGGAGTTGAGATAGGCGGGCGTGACTTTGTCACCTGGTGGCAAGAATATTTGACCTCATAGGCGAATTCTAAAGTACCAACGCTAATGTGTTCGGATCTGTCACATAGCTGAAATGAAACATGCAAAAGCAATCGCTTGATTCAAACAGGCTTGGAAATTGGTTTATGATACATATGTTGCAAGTTCAGGTACAAAGTTGGTAGTTATCGTGAATGCAGCGCGAACATCTAAGAACGGAGGTCCTTGCTTTCGACGTCCTTGGCGGCTTTTTCGGCGGCGGTGATGGCCTCCTGTAATCTAGTGTAAGAGAGTTACCAAGGTAGTATAAATACAACTTGCCGCAGACACGCCCGTCGAGCCAGATTCTGCCTTGGGGCCACTAGACTCGCCGCCAAAGTATGCTATACGGGAGGTCAAAACGCATGCCGGATGCGAGCATACATATACTAACCTGCGCGTTGTTCAGAGTCCTTGACACCCTCGGGCAAAGGTTTGCCGTCCTTGCTAGCTGCGCCGATGGGCTGGTGCTCGCCGGTAGACTCGAGGGGAGGAGACTGAGTCCCAGAGGCCATGGTGTGGATGAGTAGGTTGAGTATTGAGGTGAATGAGCTACCTCGTCAACGCCGGACGCTTATATATGCGCTGGGAGCAGGCTGGGAGTGGTCAACGGATTGGGATGGACGTCATAACCGCGTCATTGCGCTTACCTGAGGCCTTGCACCACACTTCGGTTGCTATTTACTTAAGCCGAAGGTCCTCAACTGAGTTGAAGTCTGGATGTATGCATTGTAATGATGTCAGGCAAAGGCAGCCCCGCAGCACTATCTAGGGTATTAGGAGCTATAACCAGGCGGAATTACCGCAAGAAAATGGACATAGAAAGAACCGTAGATGAAGCAAAGCAAAAGAAAAACAGCAAGAAATCTACTAACAAAAGGGGTAAAAGAACGATGGTAAACATCCTTCATCGAGCGCGGTCGGAACCAGCAAGCAGCGCATCAAACAGACCATTCGCGGACGACTCGTTTTTCAGCTGGATCATATAAACGACGCCTGTCCTTGCCCCTTTGTCGCTTAGCTCGATAGCAATCCCGGTCTTCCCAACTCGTTCCACACCGTCCGTGAGTACGATTGTAGAAATGAGCATACTCTTGCTCTTCGTATCGGCCTCGACCACCAGCTGCTTCACGTTTGTTGGCATGGTACGATACAGTTTCAGTCGCGCGGCTCCAAGCGACTTCCACTGCTGATGCTGTTGCTGAGAAAACACTTTACACCTGGTTTCGCACGTAATTGATTGCGTGACTGGGCCAGTCGGACGTTCGTCGATAGGCGAGTCTGGAGGGCTGACGTCGTATTCTGACGAAACGCCCTGCGATCCGGGGCCAGATTGATTCCGAGGAAAGTTGTTCTGACTAGGCGATAGAATCGGCCCAGGTTGTGCGAATGGAAGGCGTGGTGGCCCGAATTCCGAGTATATGCTCGAGGGCGCCGAAGCTCCAACACGCGCGACCCCAGGCATCCTAGGTAAGGGAGGAGGCAGTTCGTCTCTGCCCGGCCCAACATACTCCGAGTTCAGGGACTTGGAAGACGACTGTGATCGCAGAGGCGGACCGTGCATTTCGCCAACTGGTGAACGCCGGGGGTCTTGACCAGGAGGACCTTGTGGCCCATTGGGCATACTGGCACCTCTTGCAGGCGGGTGCCATTGCCCACCTGGAGGAGCTCCAGGCCCTATCGGACCTGGACCCATAGGAGGACCTAGGCGGTCTTGGTTGACAGAAGGTGCACGAGAGGTAGGGGCGGACATGGGGCCAGGTGGAGGGCTTCGAATGGTTGGGGGGAACGGGCCTGGGACAGAACCGAACTCGGGGCCGCGTTGTTGACCATGGTAGGGAGAGGGGTTGGCTGGGAGACCAGCGGGGCCCCTCTCACCACTGGGTGGTGCTGGGGAACGCGGCAGTCCAGGGCCGGGGGAGATTGCGCGAGATGGACCCGCTCCTGGGCCAGGAGACAAGTTCGTGCGTATAGGTGTAACTGCCAAACCGGGTTGTGAGTCAAGACTAGCAGAAACAAGAGCCAGTACTTACGCGTTGCACCGCGCTCGGCGCATTCTTGGATGTCTCTCATGACCTGCTCGCGTGTATGCCTAGACTCCGTATGGATCGTCAAAACTTCCTTCTTCATCACTGTCAACTGGAACGCATTTTCTGGCGAGAGCGTTAGAAAAAGTCGACCAATATGGTTGCAATCATACCTTGCCCTCCGGAGATTTCGCTAACTTGTAAATGCTTGCCAGCCAAAGGTGGATAACACAGCCACATGTCAGGCCCATCTGGTCCAAAGCCAGCTTGCTCTTCAGCCGACATCTTCTCGCAAATCAAAAGCAGGTCCGTAGTGAGGAACAAATGACCCTGTCGATGCACTACCTCCAGCCCAGTGACGCGAGGAGTGAAAAAAATCGTGGTGTCGACAGAAAACTTGATGGTCCTTGTGAAAGGCAAGTTTGGCGGGTTCATTTGAAGTTTGCAGTTCTAAATAATCGTGTCAGAATACAGCGAACTTTGGGTTGACACCAACATACCCTAGGCGTCATCGAAAAGATATCCATAACTTTGTCCGTGCAAAGCTTCCGCTCAAGCTCCTTTGCTGGCATAAGCGGAACATCCAATGATCTCGCGGAAGAGAATGTAGTGTCTCGAGACATCCTGCCACTGAATGGGATAATATTAACCATTCGTTGAAGCCAACGCACCAAGACTCACTTGCTCGACATGCTGTCAATTCGGCTGCCCATGGTCGAAGAGCTCACTCGCTCGCCATCGACTGGCCTCCGGAACGCGTTGGAAAGAGGAGCAATCTCTGGACTCTGGACACGTGACGAGGGTGCACTGCCATTCAATTGACCATGCCCAACAATCGTCGCATCGCGTTCTATTTCTGGGGTTATAGTTGGAGCATCTGTGCTGTCATTCCTATGAGGCATTCGGTGCTCCTCGGTATGGAAAGACAAAGGCGGGAGCTGAAAGGCAGAAGGAGCAGCAGGAGTAGGCACAGGTTTCTCTGCCGTAACAGCTGGCCGATGAGGCGCGGGCCCTGTTGCCGGAGACACAACATGCGGGGGGTATGCAACCTGCGGCGCCGGCTCCGCGCCAAGGCCAGGGATGTCGTGATCACTGGGGTCTCCAATTTGCCTGTTGCGATTTTCTTCGCACGTTGCGATCAGCCTGTCCAACTTTTCGTTTGCGCCAACCAATAAGCGGTGGTCTGATCGGCCGGGAGAGGTCGTCTTGAGCAGCCGAGAGTAGAGTTTCTTGTAATAGTGTAGCCGCTTTGTAGGTGCGCTAAAAAGCTTGTCCAACGTCCATTCCTGAGGCGGAGAGGAAGTAAGAACGTTGCCCAAGTCTCCAAGTATGCGTGCCAAGTTGGGGTTCTGTTGCACAGGACGCCATGTGTCGAACCCGGATGCGTAAGCGTTGATAAAACGTGTGTAAGGTGGGTCCAAGTCGTCAATCTAGAACATGTAAGTTATAAGTTGTGAAAAAAGTCGAGTATACTCACCCATCGCATAAGCAAATCCCCAAGAGCTTTTGGATCACTAGGATTGGGACCGATTTCTTTGAGTTTCTACAATTAAATCATTTGGTCATTAGCAACAAAGTATGCGAAGACAAGACAACCATATTGAACCCACCGTATTCAACGCCCGGTTTGCCTTGTACACGGCTTCGACACCACGAAATAATCCATCAAGCTCTCTTGGTGGAAAATTGGATCGGGACCACGCGGCAGCAACTTTCTACAAAGTACAGTCCAAACGTCAATCGCGAAACTCAATGTTAATAAATAACAAACCCACCCTTATGATCGCGGACAGCAACTCAAGATACTCCTTCTCCGTTTCTATAAGGTCAACCAACGGATTAGCCCGTTTAGCTTTTGGTTCTCGTCCACCCGGGGATGGAGGTGGATTGGAAAGAGAGCCGGACTAAATGAGCTTTTAACACCAGATTTTTTCGCCAGAATAAAATAACACCCACAGCATTGTCAGTATCCAGATACTTTGGCGGAAGCGAAGGAGGCATGTCACCCATGATACGTAGTGCTGGCGGGGTGGGAAGTTGCGTTTACGGTGTGTTGTTCAGGGAATTAGCATTCAAGAGTATTAAGGCAACTAGATAGCGTATGCCGTGGGTATACGAGATTAGTACGGGTCGCGGAAGCACCAGGCAGAAACTAAAAGATGGGTGTGTCGAGAGGTGCGGCCAACGCGTCGGGGAGAGACCGAGGTTGCGAAAACGAGGTTCTTGTCTTCGGACCCTTAGGCGGCTCACGTCACCTGATCACGCCTCCGATACCAAACGTGCGCCGTCACCTGCCATTTAAAGTTCAACCAGTTGCCGCTCTCCCGCCAAACCAGCTGCTCAGCATGGACCCAAGTCAATCAGATGTAGACCCCGCCCAAATCGACATTCATCTTGGCCACATTCATGTCCGTGATCAGGCCACTCGCGACATCCTGCGGCGACAGATGGAGAAAGGTAACATTACGCACGCGGACATCACCACGCTCCAAAGGTATCAGCAGAGCTGGGACTACTCTGTGAGTAATCCTCGTGGCAGTAGATTTGCGCATTTACCCACCCCATCCCAGAGAGTTGGCCTCATCGGAGGTGCTCTCACAACTTCAATCTGGGGCCGCTTTATACGACAACCGCCGCTCCCCATAGGACGAATGTTTGGCCTCTCTACGCTAGCTGCTTTCGTGGGAGCGAGCGTTGGTACTGGCCTCCAAGTTCGTGCGGGGATCCAAGCCGTAAATTCGCTGGAGAACCCCGACCGATTCAAAAAGGCCCTGGTAGAAATGTCGCGAGAAGTCCTGTCTCAACGCCAAGCCGCTCTCAAACGACCTCCAAGCTCGCAGCCACCTACTTATGCTGCCCAGGATGGTGAGGATACCAAGCTCGCCGATGGATGGGACACCGGCAGAGTAAGACATCCACCAAATGTCCCAGCCCAGGCTGCTCCAGGTTAGTACCAGTAATCTCCTAAGGTTATGCAACATTTACAATATTAGTAGTGCCGGAGGCTGGACCACCTAGCGATCGCTGGGCACAGCTACGCGCTCAGAAGCCAACGGCGCAGCCGACTACGTGGGACACGATACGCCAGACTCACGAGCGCACTTTTCCCAGCGTGAATGGACAGGAGAGCCAACCTAATAGTGAGAGCGAGGAAGATAAAAGGCGGCGTCAGGCACAAGCAGAGTTTGATGCGCTGTTGGAGCGAGAGAGGAGTGTAGGCCAGGATAACACACAAGAGCTGAAATCCCGTTGGTCATAAATAAACATTTTCACATTTCGTTCGTCTTCAGCCGCCTACCGAAGGTTCAGTGAAGTTAAAACATGAGATAGTGTCATCCGCCACTCTGCAATTTGTGTATGATATTTTTGTAATTTCTTTGCACACACTCGGGGGAAGGATTCAATGACAAGGCTCAAGCCCACGTGACACCTGACGCCATCAGGAGATTTTAGCCTTCGAGAAATCCATCTCTGGGTGAGCAGCTTGGAACTTCTTAAGCGCCTAATGTGCAGGCAAGAGATATTTAGTAGATTCTGAGCTCGAGTATGCCAACTCTCTTACCTCCATCTTCTTCTGCTCATCTGAAGTCGGCTTGCCCATTTGCTTGATCACGCATGTAAGCGCGCATGTACTCCTCGAACATTAGGCGCTTACCCGCTGCTGGTTGTCGTACTGAACGAATAATCAAGCACGGGTCATCTCAGTTGATCACCACTCGTTCTCTAGGAAATACATACCATCATTTTCTCCACCATTCCGCTGCAACCCCATATTAGCCGAGATTAGCGACGACACACTACTGTGACGTACCGTGTCTCCCCATCAAGGTCACCCAGCTTGCTATTACCAGGCTGAATCTTGCGCGTGTCGATCTTGGGATGATGCGTGAGGACGTTCTCCCACCATTGCATTTGGTTGATCTTTTCGAGGTGGATCATCAGTGTGGACTGGTCCTCTAGAGATTTTCGAAGTAAACATTTAATTTAAGGAAGAAAATAAGTTAGAGCCCACCGACTGTCCATGTGCTCTCTTCGACTTTGATATCCTTGCAGAGTTCGCCTTCAAGGATCGGATCTTGGCCCTTTAGCCCGGCAGATAACTTCTTCTTCGCGATCTTGACGACAAGATCCCTCGCGCGAGTGCCTTTTGGGAGAGGCACAGACACGTCCACGTCCCCGAGTTCTTGCTTCCACCAGTACGGAAGTGCTGGGGCGTTTAGAGGAGGTGGCGTGGAGGACGAAGGGCGCTTACTGGCTTGTTCCGCCTCCTCCTTTGCCTTCAACTCCTTGTCACGAATCTCGCGTTCCTCGTTTGTAAGTTCATCGTAGGGCTTTTCTTCGACCTGGGGTTGTTCTTCAGTAACTTCTTCGATTGTGGGCATGGCTGAGCTGGGTATTGGGTGTGGCGGTTAAGCTGAGACAAGATGGGTTAGTTTACACGTGCTTGGCTGCTAGCTTAGTCAGCCAGTGGATCGCTTGCATCGACTGTCCCTGACACTATCCCCCTCGCCAGTGCGATTCCAAATACCCTCTGCGAGACGCAGCTGTCTACTTTGGCGACTACCCACACATATCAGCCATACTTTACTAGATTTCGAACGGATGGCTGAGAGAGGGCAGGAGTGGAGCGACTTTATGGTTCGTGCTGCATTTCGTTCGCCACCGTGGTTTGAGGCGCTGACATCCGATTCAACATACCCAGGAAGTCCGCGAACTTGTCAGGACATTAACTGTGGAAAAACTCAAGACCATCATTGGTCATATTGAGGAGGAGCTTGGCCACAAACTCAGCAAGCAGGGCAACAAGAGCTCGTTGATTGAGCGTCTGCAAAAGTTGCTTGATAGTTTTCGGGTGCAGAGGCTCGACGAATCATACTCTGTCGCGAAGAACATTATTCAAAGCATTCGGACCATAGGACAGTAGGTTGTTTCTAGTATTTATTATCGCTCGCGTCTCACCCGAGGCTTAGTTTCCAGTCGAATAGCGGGTATCGACCAGCGATCCCTACCGGAACTTACCCATCAGCTGCACGATATCCTTATCCTGGGCTTGCCTCTAGCCACACACCATCCCGGAATGCCTACAACAATCCCTACGCTCCTTCTAACCATGGAGCTAGTACGAGCTCATCTGTTCACAACGGCCCCACTGGAGCCAGTAATGGCGTGCAAGCCAATCGGCGTATGTGTGTCACCCCATTTGCAGAATCCATCTAACAGCGTTATCAGAAATACGCTTCAAGTCTTCACCGTTTTACAAGGTAGAGCAACCGGTGAGCCAACTTACGACTTGCCAAGGTGCGTATTCTGGTTCGATGTCTTGATCACGACTAATGTTTCCGTTTCTCAACAGAAAACAAGGATGCGTCGGATCGGCGTTCGCAGTCGTTCATGTTTTCTCTGAGCAAGGAGCAATCAGAAAAACTGCAAGTACCGTGAGTCATTTGTGGGCACCGTGGTATCTACCGTTATTTACGTTACATGTAGCAATAAGTACGAAGTACGCTTGTACTGCACCTCTTCCACACATTACGCTCCCAACTCGTTCTCAACCGCAGCTGTTCCTATCGAGTTTCCCCCCACATGCGAGATTCGTGTAAACAACAGAAACATCAACGCTAACGTCCGAGGGCTCAAGAAGAAGCCTGGGACTGCGCCACCTCCAAATCTAACGCCGTTCATGTCGACTACACAGGGTGCGGTTTGCAAGGTGGAGTTGGTGTATGTTAACAACGCCACCCCATTCATTGGCAAGGTCAGTCGTTCTCGTATCTGCTAGCATGCGGTCTCACGCTGGTCTTTAGAAATTCTATATGCTTGCGCAACTTGTCGAGACTACTTCCGTGCAGGAGGTAGTTAAGAGATTGAGGGCAGGGAAGCAACGATCAAAAGAGGATGTCAAGAAATCAAGTATGTCCGGATTGCACCTTTATTTACAAATTTTATAACCTTTTGCACAGTGAGGCAAGCAGCGTTAATCGATGCCGACATCGAAGCGGGACCCCAGAAGATGTCGCTGAAATGCCCAGTATGTCCACTCACCTGTTTTGCTACCGCGTCTTACAGTTTTGAGTAGGCGAGTTATATTCGTATCAACACGCCATGCAGGTCTTCGACATGCGTCCATCCCCAATGTTTCGATGCAGAAAATTGGCTTTCCATGATGGAACAAACCACTACTTGGGCGTGTCCTGT